>JAQQSK010003840.1:716-53674 GCA_028658325.1 Potorous gilbertii
ACAGAATAGTAGCAATAGAAGCAGGATAGGATGGAGGAAAATATAGTTAGTCTTACACAACACGACTATTATGGAAGTCATTTGCAAAACTACACAGATATGGCCTCTACTGAATTGCCTTCCTTCCCAAAGGGAATGGGTGGGGAGGGAGGGATGGGGAGAATTTGGAACTCAAAGTTTTAGGAACAACTGTTGAGTATTGTTCTTGCTAGTAGGAAATAAAAAATACAGGTAATGGGGAATAGAAAGTTATCTGGCCCTACAGGACAAAAGAGAAGATGGGGACAAGGGAAGGGAGGGATGCTAGAAGAGAGGGCAGATTGCTGATAGGAGAAATGAGAATGCTTGGTGTATTGGAGTGGGGGGGATGGGACAAATGGGGAGAAAATTTGGAACCCCAAATTTTGTGAAAATGAATGTAAAAAAGTTAATTAAACAAATTTTTTGAAAAAGAAAACCTTCATACAAATGTAAACTAAAAACTAAATTAGGAGGCAATTTTTTTATATTACATAAGATGACTTTGCAAAAAAGATTTCTCTACAATACTGAATAAACAAGGTGTATTTTAAAAAAAAGTGATCTAGTTCAGTCTCTTTCCTTGCCCCCTACTACTGATGATTCTGAAATGTATCTCTCAAGTCTGGATTTCACTCTGCGATTCAGTCTGGCTTTTCAGTTGTCTTCTGGTCTTCTCCATGTTGCATGCTGATTTCATCTCAAGATTAACAGTTGGTGATACCGTGGGTACCAGGACTGGAATTTTGAATCAAATCTGATTCAAAAACTGAATCGTAAGATCAACAATATTTCACCTCAGATGCTTATTGGCTGTACATCCCTTAACCTGTCAGCCTCAATTTTCTCATCTGTAGAACAGGAACGATAACAGCAGCAACTTCACAGAGTGGTTATGAGGATCAAATGATATAATGTGTGTATAGAGTTTTGAAAATCTTAAAGCACTGTTTAAATGTTAGCTATTATTTGAAGTAGTGATATTTTAAAAGCAAGTTCATTATCTTTCCCTTAATGCCCCTGTTACTCTGACTTGTGCTGTCTGTGATACTGAAACAAGAATTTCTCAATTGCTTAGGTCTGAGGTCTTGGAATTGTCCTTGACTTTCCTCCCTTTCCCTCTATCCCACATCAAGTTACTTATAATGTCATATGGATTCTTCCTCCATAATGTACAATGCCACTATTTCATGCTTTCTGTTCTTACTGGTACCACAAGGTCATTATTCCTTTCCATTCCATTAAATGGTACCACATCTCCCCCTCCACCCAAACCATGCTACATAGTTCTGTTACAGTGATCACAAAACCACTGAACTTCAGAGATGGAAAGAACTTTAGCACACATCTCGGATGACCCCTACCTGACAAAGAATCCCTTTTAAAACATGCCCAAAGGGGTCATCCCACCTTTAATTAAATGCCTCATAAACACTCACACTCTCATGTCAATGTTTCCCAACACACTATACCATCACCATCAGTTTTTTAAATGGCTTCCTTTTCTACTTGGACAATGTTCAGATTACTGATAGGGGCATTCTAGGTCATCTACCATCTGTTGCCCAACTACATGATAGATAATATCCCTAACTCCTACCCTGAGCATACTCTGATAGAAAGGCAGTAGTCTTGGAATTCAGGATTAGTTATGTAGTCTTTGCTCAAACTGAAGCATGAACATATTACAAACTGACTCCCCAGTGGGGTTAAATGTGCTAACACCTTTGGCAGCTTCTCACTGTAAGTAGAGACATGTGAGATGACTCAAGGGAACCGTAAACAAGACATTTTCTCCTAACTGCCATACCAGAAACTCACTAGGACTCCTGGTCACTGAAATGTTTTTCTTACTACAAGAAGTCATACTTAGATGATAAAGAAGTAGGTTAAGCCCAAGAGCTTTGGGAATAACATCTCTTCCTGGGCCACTGGCCCCACTTCTAACTCAGTCTCTAGAGTCATCATTCAGGAGAGCAAACCCAATGCAGAAGAAATCAATCCACTTCACCACCTGCTAATGAACTACTATTAACAGGGTAGACAAGTCAGCCTAGCCAAAGCAGTACAATTCGGGGAGGGAGAGATTATCTAAATCTATGATACTATTGTTTCAATTACCATCTTTATGAAGAAGACTCTAAGACCCAGGTATCTAGGCCCAATCTTTCCTGAGTTCCAGTCTCACATTACAAAATACCTCACAGACAACTCAAATCAGATATCCTCTAAGTAGCTCAAACTCAGTATGTCTGAACATGTTGCCTTCCCTTCTGTGCCCATTTCTGGCTTTTTTACTTCTCTAGACACCACCATTCTCTCAGTTACCAAGGTTCACATTCACCTCACATATCTTACATAGCCAATCTGTTGTCAAAGCTTGTCATTTCTATATGTGAGCATGTCACTCCTCTACTCAATAAACTCCAGCAGCTATTTACGTCTTCCAGGATCAAACTTCTCTCTGGGGCACTGAAAACCCTTCCCAACCTTATCCCTTCCTACCTTTCTTTTTTTTTATGCTTTTCTCCACTCTACTTCCTGATCTTCTTGCTTTTCCTTGCACGTTATGCCTCATCACTTGACTTTTTGGCCTTCTTCCATTTGTGGATTACTCTCCCCTTCCTAATCCTGACCTCTCAGCTTCTCTGATTTCATTTGAGACCCAATTCAAATGGTACCTTCTGCAGAAAGCCATTCCCAGGCTGTCAACAACATTCCTTCTGAGATTATCTTCTATTTATACTGTACATGTCATGTATGTGCATGCATTATTTGCATCTTTTCTCCTCCTTTAGAACTGAACTTCTTGAGTATTCTCAGCACTTAGCATAGGGTTTGACACATAGTCAATGTTTGTTGACAGACTAATAGTCAACATTTATAAGATGTTTTAAGACATGCATTTTTCCCTTTGTATGCATGATTTCATTTGATGCTTGCAGCAACCATTTGAGGAAGGTACCATTCTTATTTCCATTTTAGAGATGAGTAGACTGAGGTAAGAAAAGTTAATGCAGCTAAGAAGAGTCTGAGACAAGATTCACCCTCAAATTTTCTTGTTTCCAAATGTCGGACTCTCTCCACTATGTCACTTAGCTGCCAATAACGATATAGGTACAAACATGCTTTAACATATAGCCTAATGAACAAGTCATAGCCTATGAGGTCCCTTCTAGCTCTAGGGATGAGACTAAAAAGAAGGTCTGATGATTATATCATGAGAATGGGAGATAACAGATTGATAGTCCAAGTGGTAGGAGCACCTCTCAGATAAGATATTGAAAAGAACACAAGGAAGGTCAAGAGGATGTTGGGTGAATGTTCTACTGACAATTTAGAGCTCGCCATGGATAAGAATCACCCAGCATGATGAGGGAAGGAGGGTCTACACTGATGAATGGGGCACTATGTGCATGAAATCATAATAATACATAGGTATTTTTATAGGACTTAAGGCTGGCAAAGCACTTCACATATATCATCTCATCTATTACTCACAACTATGCTGGGAGGTGTATGCTACTATTATCTCCATTACACAGATGGAAATGGAAAAAATATTTACAAAGGGCTATTCTGACAGTAATCCTGTGAGGCAGGCAACACATGCATTTTCCCCCCATTTCTTAGAGACAGGAAACTGAGGGCAATATAAATTAAGTAAATTGCCTATGGTCCCACAAAACCAATAAGTACCTGTGGCAGGATTCAAACTCAGTTTTGAAACTACAGAGACGTTTCCATTTCTCAGTATAAACTTAGAACTGGTGTTCCAACCAAATTGCCAGGGTAAGGAACCTGGGCTATTCTTTTTATACAAAGCATATATAGAAAAGACTTCCCATTGAAAGATCACAACCAACAGCAGAACAACTGTTGTATCTCAAGCAAGAGGTAAGTCAAAGAGAACAAGTCCAATGCACCCTTTCTCTTTTACACTGAAATATTATTTGGATATTGTTATTAATCTCAGACCTTCATCTGGCCACCTTCTCCTCTACTGAGTAGGCTCCCTCAAAGCGGATTCAGATGGTAGTGATAAGAAAGCATGGTGTAATAGAAAGGGGGCTGGGTTTGGAGTCGCTGGAAGCAGAATTGCTGCTTATTCCCTGTGTGATCTTAGCCAAGTCACTTTACCCCTTTGGGGCCTCCATTTCCCCATCTGACAAATGAGGGCAATGGGTTTGAAGATTTATAATGTCCTTTCAGGCTCAAAGTCCTGGGATCTCTACCTCTGGAAAAATGTCTTCCTGGCCATTTGATTTGAGCTGATATAACTACACCTTCCCAAATGATAGGATTTTGAGTTTGGGCATGTTGTTCTGGCTGTTATTTCAAGTCATTTTTCTAACCACAGAAACCTTTTGACAAAATTTAAGAGATGGAATGAATCTCAGAGGTTGTCTAGTCCCATGCATACCTGAAGGGAATATACTATACTGCTCCTGATAAATGGTGATCATATAGCTTCAAAAGCTCCAGTGAGAAGACTCAACTTCCTGAAAGAGTCCATTCCACTTTGGGGAAATGTTAAATTGTAGGAAGTTATTCCTTGCATCTAACTTTGCTTCTTTGCAGCTTCTACACATCGTTCTGCTTTATGAGGCTGAGAATAAAATGTTCTCAGTTACCCGCAGTCATTCACAGAGTTAGTTACCCTCAGTCATCCATACAGTTACCTATCCTCTTCCTCATGCCAACCTTTTCCATTCTTGAAGGTAACTATGTTGCTTTCCCCGCATGATCCTGAGTCTTTTCCAGGCTAAACATTTAATTTCCTTCAGCTCATTCTCCTATGTCATATTCTCTCTTTTGTGGCAGGAATGGGTTAGGTAAGTGTTGGAAGCTGGATTTGAACTCAGGTTCTTCTGACTCGGGGGAGGGCGACCTTTCTATCCACTGCACCACCTAGCTGCCCCTCCTATGGCATATGTTCTAAAGACCTATCCTTATTCTAGTGGGCCTCCTCAGAATACACCACCTTTCAGAGTCTTTCCTAAAATATGTGAGGTAGGACCCAGAAGTAATGAACAATCTTCATGTATGGTCTTACTAAGTAGGAATATTGTTGAATAGTCACCTCTCTAGTCCAGGATCCTATACTTCTCAATACAATATAGGATTACATTAGCTTTTTTGAATGCTATTTAAGAATATTACCTCATATTATTCTCACATTCTGATAAGCCCTGTAGATCTTTTTCAGAAGAACTACCGTCTAGACATATTTTCCCCATTTTGTAATCATGAAGAAGATTTTCGAATCCAAGTATAAGACTTAAAATTTATCCTTTTCAAATTTCATTTTATTCAGTTTGGCTCAATGTTTTTAGTTTACTTCTTAGTCTTTTTTGATCCTGACTGTGTCATTCATAGAGTTAGTTATCCTTCCTAACTTTTTTTTTTTGAAAATGATAATCATGCCATCTAATATTTGCATCTTTAACTTGGATAAATGCTTAAAAATGCACAAAGTCAAATATATTCTTGTGACCTTAGATTGGAGATTCCTTTCCAAGCTGGCATTAAATGCTGATGATTATGCTTTAGAGATGGTCATTAAACCAGTTTCAAAACTACCTATCTGTTATATTGTCTAGTTCACATCTCCCCATTTAATTCATAAGAATTATACAAAATATAGCACAAAATAATTTGTTAAAATCTAGGTAAAATGTAGTTAGAGAATTTTTCTCATTTACTAGTTTATTAATCCTGTCAGAAAAAGAAATGTCATTAGCGAGTCAGTCAATGGGCATTTATTAAGAATTTACTATGTGACACCTCTGGCATAATTTTTTACTTGATAAAGTAATACTGACTTTTTGTAATCAACATTTCCTTTTCTAGAATGTTCTCTTCCTTTTCTATATTTAGCCC
This sequence comes from Potorous gilbertii, assembly GCA_028658325.1. Lineage (NCBI taxonomy): Eukaryota > Metazoa > Chordata > Mammalia > Diprotodontia > Potoroidae > Potorous > Potorous gilbertii. The sequence goes on from JAQQSK010003840.1 coordinate 6,618, forward strand.
TATCTAGAATTCTGGCCAAAATTAAAGCCAACTCATTGGTTCATGGTCTCTAAATTACATTCTCTTCCCTTTTTTGAAAACTAGGACACCATTTGTCTTTTTCCAATCCTTTAGAATCTCTCCAATTCTGCAATATGTGATAGAGAATATCAAGAGTGGTTCAACAACCAAATAGCAATAAGAGTAATAAGAAAAATCCCCTCAAATCCCAAACCAATGTCTGCGATTTAGGGAGAATGAGAATGCCGAAATAAGGTGACATACCAGTTGGGGGCATACGGGGCATGGGGGAGGGAGGACTCTTCTTTGCCCTAAGACCGGCATTGTAATTGTCAAAGCCTGATTAGAAAGCTTAAAATGCTGGGCAATGAGGTTCTGCTGATAGAGCTTATTGTATCGGTATCTTAGTTTGCATGTTGAAACAGTTGTAATAAATCTAAGAAATAGATGGGGCAATACAGAAGTTCAGAACTGTCAGAATGAACAGACTGCCATCAAAGACAAGACTGGAAAGTAAATGGGACTCTTTTGTGTTCTGGTACCACAAGAAGGCAAGATAAATGGAAAAAAATAAATAAATACCCCAACCTAGAAAGGCTTCATTGCAAAAGGAGTTGACCATTTAAGAGGGCAAACTATTATTATATGTAAAATGGACTAAAGATATGAATACCTGCCTAATAAAAAAACTGAAAATAGATCTTACAAGCTATAGACAGGGGAATCATGCTATCTGCCACACAAAAGTACCATAAGATTTACATTAGTGATTATTGTAAAGTCTTATGCTCAGTTCCACATTCATGGCTTAGCCAAGTATTTTAAAAAAACATAAAATAGGTCCAAGGATAGTGATAATATTACCGTACTTGATACTTATATTGAAAACAGACCCCTAATGAAATAAGGTCAAGAAGAATTGATTTAAAATGGGATATTTCCATGAAGATAGTTTAAGCCAACTATAGTTTTTTCTAGCAATAAATTAATTACCATAAATCCTGTATAAAACTGACCATGACTTTCAAGTCAAAGATGGGTTTATAGCAAAACATCTTGTTAATCATTGGATTACATGGATGGAATCAAGTTATATAGATTCCATGAAAAGCACATTAAAAATCTACTTTATCTCATGGGAACGTTCTCTAATGGTATCAAAATATCATTTAGACTTGATAATGGTGAAGTTTTTAATGTGTGCTAGAAAGAAGAAATACTAAAGACTTTGAGACTGAAATTGAACCAACAGCTGAAGGCAGTGCTTCATCACCGTGCAAATGCCTTGTTTTTCATGCAGGACACATCTAGCAGGAGGCCATGGGAGAGGAACCTGAGTTTTAAAGTTGTGATGGGACCAACGGCACCCTGAAGTCAAAGCTTAATAGGAAGAAGGCTGAGAATAACTGATACCTGTGCAATGCCAGTCTAGACATACGCTATGAGTCTGGTAAAATGAAAAACTGATCCAGAACTGGTGTGTTGAATCTGGGCTCATGGAGAGATTTCAGTGGTTCTGTGAATTTGCATATTAAAAAACCAAACTTCCTTACTTTCACTATTCTGTAATTACTATTTAACATTTTTATTCAATCATAAATTTAGTCAACAAACATTATTCTGAGAAGGGATCCATAGGTTTTACCGTTTTTTTTTTTTTGCATCATCATATATTGCTTCTTATACTATACCTTATACATATATTGGATCTTATAATTTTTTGAACATATATGCATGGCTGGTGATAAAGCAAATAGGACTGGAATAAAGTACCCAAAGTTTCATTCCAAATTCATCTGTCCAGGTGAGGAGGTTCAGCATCTAAATTAGCACACATCATCCCCAGACTCGGCTGTAATATGATAGTGATTTCACTAGGTTGCTTATTATTTTCTATTGAAAACCAAAAGCTCTGTTCAGCAGCAAGTCGCAGCAGACCCACTGCTGAGGCCAATTAGAGCTGTGATACTTGTAAAGCTAGTCTCAATTTTATCAGTGTCCAACTGATTTCAATAGCATAATTGGATATAGGCAATTGCAGAAAGGAAGCTCCAAACCAGACGGCAGCCAACACGGGACGCCTGGCCAGCTCTAGGCTTTCTTTTGAGCTAGTTGTACTATTTACTTGCTAAGATGCATGTTAACATCCAGACTTAGGGCTTAGGATCTTCTAAAGCATTTGGCAAAGGCATTTCAAGATTATTTCCCTCATTGCTCCTCTCTCCCTCACACCAGAATGGGAATGTAGTTTTGGTTATTCCCATTTTACAGGTGGGAGACTGAGATGAGAGAGAAGCTTGGTGATTTGCCAGATGTCACAAACAAGTTGGTAGATAGGAAACTAGAGCTGCCCACTCGGAGGGGGCATGTGAGAGCTTGCCTCTGAGCTTATCATTCAGCTGAAGACAGTGGCACAGTAGATCAGTGCCCATAAGAACAGAAGGCTGTGCTTTCAAATCTATCAAATCCAAATTGGGAAGCCCATCACAATCAATGTGTATGTCAGGCTCACAAAGTAGGACTCTAGCAAATTCAGACTAAATCTGGGAGAAGAGTTTCTTCATTAGTTGATCATGAATCTGTATCTCATTAGTCTCCATATGTCATTTGATTTCATTTATTAATAACTTTAGAATCTACATATTTTATTTAAAATGTAAAATCTATACCCTTAGTCCCTTACGAAACATTGTACCAGGTTCTGGAAGATGCATAAATGAATGACATGCTGCTTGTCCTCATGAAGTTTACCACCTATATCATGGGGCATGATAGAGCCCATATGAAAATATTCAGGAACTCTAATTCACAATATAATGTGTCTTTGGACAAGTGACAACTTCCCTGGGACAAAGTTCTCTTTTTTGTTAAAATGAGGGGGTGACCTAAATAGCTTTTGATGCCCTTACTAGCTCTAGGCAGAGGTTCTTAACACTCTGGGGTCCATTTTTTAAATATCTTGTAAGTGCTTGTCAAAGTATTTGGCTTCTTTTGTCATCTGTGCATTTTATTTTATGCCTTAAAAAAAAAACAAGAGAGTCCATGACACAAAAGAAGAGCCCTGTAGACTTGAGCATGATATGAGTATAAGATAAATGAGAAAAGGTATGAGAGGCTAAATCTTGGCTATATTATTCACCAACTTATTTGATTTTATATGACTCAATTTCTTTTTCTGTAAAATGCGTAGTGGCAAAGGAGGTAAGACAAGATTGAAATAGGAAATCTTTATGGTGATGCCTTTTCCAGGTCTATATCATTCTATAAAAGGTCTAAGGAAGAAACGATCCTTTCTGCTTAGGTTGGGGAGGGGAATAAAACACAACAACCCCACGTGCTCAATAGTGAAAATATTATTTCTGTTCTACTGATAAGGAAACTGAGATTGAGAGAGGTTATGTGAAGGTGGAACAGAATTGCCTCTGGCTAGAATTATTGTTGGACCTAGGTACCTGAATTCCCCTCTTATATCTTTGTGCACCATTCCATTTGGAGTTCCATAGTTATTAAGTTCTCAATCAAATAAATAGGAGTAAATACCCTTTCCTACGCCATTGGTTCTCTCCTTCTAAACAGAGAACAGCATTAATGAGGGATGGAGGCAAAAGAATAGTTCACTGAGAAATCATAAAAATTAACTTCTATCTCTTCCATGAAATAGTTGTCTTTTCTAGGCTAATCAGGGCATTGGATATTTCTGAGTTTTCTGGGTTAGGTCAGTGCATTGAGTATGAAACTGGTTTGACTTAGGGTGACTATACTCAAATGCTGAATGTACATGCATATGAAAGAGAGAGAAAGAGAGACAGAAAGACAGAGAGAGGGAGAGAGACAGAGAGGAGAGAGGGAGAGAGACAGAGAGGAGAGAGGGAGAGAGAGAGAGAGAGAGAGAGAGAGAGAGAAATTGAGATTTGCCTTCCCCGCTTAGACAAAAGAACTTTAGGCTCCCAAGGAGGAGATTCTCAGGAATTTATGACTCAATCAACTTGCCCAAAAGGAGCATAAATGGGATTAGTTTTAATATTGTTAAGTTGCAAAAATACAGGCATATGTGCATGCCAAAGCTAAAATGTACCCAAGCAAAGGGGGGGAACATATGGGTGCCCATATGGCGAAAAGCGCATTGCTAGACCTTCATACACTTCTCATTTACAACAAGAACCAAAGTTAGCGAACGTAAATTTGCTTTGCAAAAATGTGAGACGAACAGCTTGTTTGCCCATAACTGTTCTACTGAGCAAGATATGTATAACCTTGATTTCTCATCTCAGACACCTCTTTCTCACACTCTGGGGATTAATTAGTCTCTAAACAGGTCTTCAGATTAGGAACGAAGATCCTTGCTGCCTCGGAGGGAAGACAAAGTAGAGGAAGTAGAACTGGATGACTCGGCAGGTCAATTATGAGAGGATTCCTATTAGTGTCTCTGGCTCATACCTGAAACTGCTCATAAGGGAAATGAGGTTGGTAGGTCTCAGCAGGTTTCTTACTAATTGAAGCAGATGAACAGCACTGCCTCCCGGCAGACAGGGGTGTCAATGTTGTTTCACACTATAGCCAGTGTTGATTCTGAAATCATAAGGGAGTGGGGTGGTTTGAGTAGAGGAACCTGCCTCCTTTTAGGAAAAGAGGTTTGGGTTCAGGGAAGGAAAGGAAAGTGAGCATGATGATGTTTTCAGCCATGAAGACATGCATACATACATACATCAACATATACATTATATATATCATTCTCATTCTTGTTGTTGTTCAGTCATTTCAGTCATGGCCAACTTTTGTGACTCCATTTGAGGTTTTCTTGGCAAAGATACTGGAGCGGTTTGGCCACTGTCTTCTCCAGCATTCTTATTTTACCAGTGTAAGAACAAATCAGACAGAGTGGGAGTAAGAGTTAGAAATAAGATGAAATGAAATATTATCTCCCATAATCTTTGCAGATTCTATGGCTGTTGGGAGGTTAGCATGAAGTTTAGCGTTCCTTGGAATTTGTGGGACCTAGACTATGGAAAACAACAGCAACAACACAGAACCAAAGAATGTCACCGTTAGAAGGAATATTAAAAGTTATCTTGTAGTCTAACCCCATCATTTTACAAAGGGGGAAACTGAGGCCCAGAGATGTGATGCACCTTGCCCATAGAAGTCTTGCCTCGAAATCCAAAGCTCTGTGTCCTGTATAACAATATATGTAGTACACGTATAGCACTAAGTAGGGAAGTGAAATTCTCTCCTGACAAAGTATCAAGTGTACCTTGTTCAGATGAGCCCTACAGCTATGGAACGAGTAAAGCAGGAGCCATGGGGAACTGACACAAAGGCAGATTTAGCCCAGAAAAGGCCCAGATTTCAAAGTGAGTGTATGAGGTTAGAAAAATGGCTTTTCTGAGACAGAACAAGGGATATTCTGGTCCAGTCTTCTGATTTAACTGAAGAGTCCCATTTTGCTTCTCTGGAGGACATTTATCCCATAGTCTGCCATCAACAAGCATTTATCAATTATTATCAATATTAATTCTCTGCCAGGCACTGCAGCTTTCACCAGGTAGAAAATTGTTAAATACCAAGGAGGTAAACAGAAATAAGGCTCTGTGCACCTAAAACAGATGTCAAAGTCCAGGTGGTATAGTGCTCATGTAAGGAGCTCTGTTCAGAAACTCATTCAGTTTCTTCTTGAATTTTAGTCTGGATCTGTGATTTCATTAGTATGTTGAAGTGGAAATCCCCTCTCCCAATACAGGCCTTAAACTGCTCTGTAACTCAGAGTCTTAGAGAGCTGCCTGGAACCCTGATAGATGAAGACTCCCAGAAGAGTCCCAAAGTTGAGATATGCCGCAGGAGGGACTTGAATCCTGAGTCTTCCTGACTCCATGGCAGGCTCCCTATCCACTGCAGTACATTGCCTCCATTCTTCCTACTCTTACAATGACAATTTGGATGGAGTCAGGGGATTTCATCAGGGTGGCAGATCCCTCCATAGCTGAAGATCACACCTTTTCCTCCCCCAGTATATCTTCACCCTGTGCAACTCCAGCAAATTTCTCCTACACATATTATTTTAAACAAAATTCTAACAAGTACGGAAGTATGGCTTCTTAGCCTTCAGTAAATTGGGAAGAGATGATGAGTACTATCAAAGGCAATACACCAACAGGAGTAACAGCATGGAAACAAGATGGGGTCAGCGGGGCAGAAAGAGTATAAAAATCCAAAATGCACATCAGATGGCAGAACCATTTAGTGAAGGGATAAACAGTTCTACTCACTTCAGAAGCTCCAGTGTTAGAGCAGAATTTACAGCTTCCTAGAACCATGCAAGCTCTCTGGGGCAAGACCCGCTTTACAGATGCATTTGCATGTCCATCTCCTCTGACATCAACGTTCTCCTCATGCCTAACTGTGGCATGGAATTGACCCTGCCATCCCGTAGGCAATGCCATTAAGGGCATACTTGAAGTATTGAGAATAACAGTAAGAAGGAATAAATAAGCATGTGCTTAATAAATGTGCCAGGCACTGTTAAGAGTTTCACAACTCTTACCTCATTTGATCCTCACAACAACCTTAGGAGATAGGGACAATAACTATTCCCATTTTATAGTGGAGGGAACTGAGGCAGAGCGTAAGTGACTTTCCCAGGATCACACAAGCTAATAAAGGTCTGAGGCTGGATTTGAACTCAGGGCTTCCTGACTTCAGGTCCAGAATGCTATTCACTGTGTCACCTAGATGCTTCTCCACAGTAGGTATTTAATCAAACTTTGTTTAATTTAATCTGGAAAGCTCACTTAAATAGAAAATAACTGATTCTTTGCTCATGTTGGGTCAGTATGATATTACTGTAATTTTCTAAGTATATTGTTTCAAAAAAAAATCAGCTAAAATATCAAATACTCCTTATGACCAAGAAACACAAAAATAAACTGGGGATGGAAAAGGATGGTAAATGAAGGGGAAAGGAAGCATGTAATTTTTCCTCTAGTTCTAAGGTCTACAGCTTGATGATTGTAAATTTTTAATGTTTTCTCAAACATCTGGCCTTTCAAAGCATATCACTGTCAATCAGTCCAGATGTGCAGGAGCCTTGCTATTCCAAGACATAACAGAGGGAGATGGAAAGACAACCAATCCTCTACAATAGCCTCTACTCTTTCTTTATCCACCCCCGTTTTCACACCTTTCTTCACACTACCCCATATGCCTGGAACAGCCTCCCAATTAATTCTAGCCGGGCTCCTTCCCTCTTGTCCTTCAGAAGTGTTGGGGACAGGGGGAGGTGTTGGAACCCACCTGTTCTACAAGGGGCTCTAAATACAGTGGCTCACTGCCAGTTTTTTCTATCTTCTCTGTTATGGGATCTGCCCACACACTTCAGGGGAACATTCTTGGTAAGAGTGCCCTGTGATTTTGTGATTATTACAATTTGGAGGTTGTTGTTTTTGTTCAGTAGTTTTAGTTGTGGCTGACTCCCCCTGACCCCTTTTGGGGTTTTCTTGGCAAAGATACTGGAGTGCTTTGCACTTTCTTTCTCCAGCTCATTTTACAGATGAGGAAACTGAGGTAAACAGGATTAAAAGTGACATGCTCAGGGTAACACAGCGAGTAAGTATCTGATGTCACATTTGAACTCAGGTCCTATGGGATTATAGGGCCAGTACTCCATCCAATATGCCTCCTAGCTGCCCTTTTCATTACTATAGAGAATGTTAAAGGGTCATTGCATTTGTGTGTATGTGCGTGTATGTGTGTGTGTGTGTGAATTCGTGGGTACCTTCTTTTTTCTGTAAGGCAGATCTGCTGCCTTGGAAAAGGCAATATAATTATTTACATCTAAAGAACAAGGACATGGTAGAATGTTCATCTGGTTTGTATGTCAGCTGGAAAACCCCCAAATCTTATTTACATAGCACTTTTCTTTAAGAAGCTTAAAACACTTAATAATTTATAACCCTGTAAACAAATCCTCCAACATTCCACTGAGGAGAGGGAGGTTTCTCACTGCATCTCCAATCTGTGAATTCCAAGGTAGATGAAAATATTTGCAAACGGTTTTGAGATCAAGTGGTCCTCAGCTGTTGCACTAAACCTATAGTAGATTTCTTTAAAAGCCTCTAGATGCCTCTGCTAAGAAAGGCACACAACACCTGAGGACTCAGTTTCTCAATGAGATAACTGGCCCCAAAATCGTGATGCCCCTTTCAAAGAAACTCCCAACCCTGGGAAGACTTTGTGTCCCTGCTGTCAAAGTGGCACTTGTTATGACAATTGGAAAGTGACTTAAGCATCTCTTTTTATTTCTTCATCTGCAGCCTGGGAATACTCAGGGTGCTAAATAAGGGATCTACAGTGAAAAGCAAGCCTAGAACCCAAGCCCAAAGAAGAGATGGTTGCAGCTGTCTCATGACTCTTCCTAAAGTCTACAGTAAGTTTGAAAAGCACCCATCCACGGGCAGCAGGCACACTCACCCCCGTTACAGTATTCATAGACTTTCTGGAAATAGCTCTTCAATTTTTTGTCAGCAGAATTCAGTGAAGCTACAGACATACTTGTCCACAGTGCTTCCCCTCCATTGTCAATCCTACTGGTATTTCAAAGGAAATGTCATTTCAGTGTTGCACAGTCTTCCATGCTTAACTCACCAGAAAGTTGTTCTGTAAACATTGTTTGATGTGGAGGAGTCTTACTAGCCCCTCTTAAGAAACCTTTCAAACCCATTTTTCCCCAGAAGAAGGAAAGAGCATTTTCCCCCACCCCTGGAAAAAAGACACAGGCAAATGGGAAGCTGCAAACCCTCCAGGTTCTAGTGCCTTTCAAACTTGGCAAACAAGTTCCTTGCCTGAGTTGAATTTTTTAAATGTCACCAGGAGGGGGAAAAGACAATAAGAGATAGAGACGGGAAGGCAAGCTAAGCAAAGAAGGCCAAGGCTGCAAGAAAACAAAAGACAGAGGCTCAGATGAGACGCTCAGCCCTGGAGATTTGAGGGGGCCAAGGACAGATTGAAGTTAGGCTCTTCCTGCCTTCTCTCAGCTGCCCTTGGCCTCTGCACTGCTGCAATGAGGACAACTGGGGGTAAAAGTCCTCTATTTTAAGTATAGAAGTCTTAACTATGGTAGCATTGTAAAAATAGCTTCTGTACACTTAACCAAAGTCAAGCTGTCTTTCAAAAGATCTCCAGGCTTAGAGGAATATGTATTTAGGATCAACAGAGTACATTCTGGGATTTCAAGCATTTATAAAGACATCTGACTTCACTAGATACATAGAAAATTGGCATGCTGCGTCTACATATATTTGTATATATTAGCCAAAATTCTCCTGTCTTTAGAGCAAATTCCCCCAGAGGTCTGTGCCTCCATATGTTTGCATGCACATACTATTTCTTGGGTTTGTATAAGGGTCATGTTTTGTAATGTCCCTTAGGCACACTTGAATATTCTTGATAATTTCCCCTTTATCATTAAACCACTGTGGATTTCAGTATCCTCAGCCCTTATTCACAGAAGGTCAAGGTACTTCACTGGCATAATCTCACTCATCCCTTACCACTTGCTCCTGAACTAGGTGGAGGCAAGCATTACAATGTGTATTTCATTCAGGAGGAAACAGGGACTGGAAGCTTTAATATTTTTTTTCCACTCCCAAAGCCTGCGTAGTGGAGGGAGTAGGGTTTAGGGAAGGGAAGTCTGGAATAAGGGAAGCTGTTTTCCGAGTACAGTCTCCCCTTTGTATGTTGGTGTAGCTGTGTCTGTCTGTCTCAGTACACAGTTTGCTTACTTCTTGCCATTTATGTTATTTGCATTCTCTAGTGCCTAAAGGGAGACTGGTTTCCATTCTAATTGCTGGAATTAATCACACAGTCTAATTACAGCATAAAACTATCAAATGGCCTTGGGCCCTTTTTTTCTTAATTCCCTGCTGATCTTGATAAGAAGTTAGATTTCCAAGGGGCAATGGGGATATGTCCTCACGCCAGGCTGGCTTCCCCCGCTACTTGGAAGCAGTCCTGACAAATCTTCCATTGCCAGCTCCTGGGTATACATTCCAGGTAGGAACAGATGTACTTGCCCATCATAGCTGCCCTAGCCCTCTAGAGATAAAACACTTGTCATTTCCAGCTTGTAGCAGAGATGACTCCAGGTAAATGGTCAGATTATTGAAGATCACAGATCCTTTTCCTCCTGGGTAAATAGAAACTCTAAAGCATATGGCCAAGCAGTTGTATCTGAACCCCAGTAGTCATTCTTATCACTCAACAGCCTTCATCCAAAGATCCCAAATCACGATTTCTCATAACTACCTAGAGAAAACGCGTTTTTCTCATGGGAAGAATTACTAGAGTACCTGTATACCTTTGCAGTTTGGGAGGGTAAGGGGGCTCAGGAAATCCCAATTTCATAAGTCGAACAAGAAAGAGAACTTCAGAAAGTTACCTTTCTGAATCACCTCATAATTTCATATGCCACTTATTGTTTGATAAGTATTTGATTCTATATTAAAACAAGAAATAACAACAAGATGTATTCTTGGTCTAATCCTGAAGTTTCAATTTTATATAGAAATGTGAACTAAAACGCACATAATGCTGGGAGACTCAAATTGACCCTTAATGTCTTCCTCTCCCAACCCAGGCTTAAGCATCTTACCCTTGACTGACAGGTGTCTCCATGTCACGGTGGGTTCCGGTCTGCCAATAGCAAGACACAGGAGGGTCACACTACTTCCCTCATTCACAGTGATGTCTGAGGAGATGTTCATGATCTGGGGAGGAACTGAAAAAAAAACCAGAAAAGGGTGATCAAGTGATGCTGGGAATGACCCTTCAAAAATATAGAAAAGGAATAAGCATCCAAGAAAATTTTCATAGAGCATTTTAAAAATTATACACCATGAGTTGGGTCTGGAATTGATAAAGAGGGGTCGGATTGTCTTGGATTATATTTGTGAAATTGTAAAGTGCTTTCAATGATCCCACAATGATACCTTTGCAAAAGCTTATCTCTTTCATATCAGCATTCTCCCAGCAATTCTACAGAGATGTGATTCCTAGAACACCATGATCTCACATGAATTAAAATGGCAAATAACTAGAGGAAACTAGAGAAGAAGTACGCATGTTGGAAAAAGTAGTATATAGCATGTGGCGGATGGCCACTTGAAGGCATAAAGAACAGTACTGATGCCTGTCCTCAGTGGAGAAGAGACAAGCTAATTAAGTAGTGGGGATGACAAACAGCTGAAGTAACATATTGGTAACCCACTAATACTAAATGAACAAGAGGAAAACCTCCAATAAGTTGGCCAGGCCCTTTATGGAGATTTTATGGTAAAACATAGACAATAAGCACATATAATGAAAAGGCAGAGATAGATTTCAATCCCTGTTGCTAGAGGAAGGACTTAAATGGAGGAAAGCACATTTTTTTAAAGTACCAAGTGAAATATTTTTATTGTTGCTATTAATTCTCCAGTGCAGTACACTACGCCAAGAATATGAATTCAATGAACTCATTTGTTTGTATCAAGTTCCACTTCATGAAAGTCTTTCTACTTTGATTTATTGGCAAAGCAAATTTCATACATGATCACTGCCCTCAAAAAGCTTACAATTTTAAAGGAACATAAAGCAAATTTCATGGAAAACAGTTTAAAATAGATATAGACAGACGTCTCTTTATCTCTTTTTATCTCTCTCCCCTCATTATGAAGTTCCCCCAGATTTCTTCTATTTATGAAAAGCACTGAACCCAGTTGGAAACCACCACAGCTTTTCTCCTTCCTCATGTATTGGATTCTCCTGTCACCAGCCCACTCTCATCCCCCTTTACTCCTGCTTCTCATTCTGGTCCTGTGCTAAGTGACACATAAGACTAGCTTACGTACCACCTTAGGAAAATCATTTAAACTTTCTGGGACTCAGCTCATCATCTGTAAAAACCTAAGGTTGGATTTGATGGCTTTTGAGATCTCTTTTAGTTCTAAATCGATGGCTGACTTCAAAGGAGAGGAGGGGAGCCCCCTCCCCACATCTAGTTACCAGTCCTTCCATTTCCCTACCTCACTGATCCCCATTTCTGTCTACTTAGGCAAACATTCTCCCTATCTTCTTGAGATTACCCATTTTCTCTCTCAGCCCCCATACTCATTTCCAAAAACTTAAATATTGGTACTCACCACATACTTCTCTACCCCTGCTCTTCCCTTTTTGTCACCTAGATGCTAACAACCTCTTTTACATGGCCACTAGCAATGCGTAGGAGCTGAGGAATCTCAATTCCATTGTCTCATAGGAAGTAGAGATGAAATGTGTGTGTGGGTATGTGTTCATCCTTTGTTGCCAAAGAAAACCATGCCATCAGAGAATTAATGACATGACTTGCACTTGACTTTGTTTTGAGTGAGGGAGGGCTATGCAGGTCACTAACCTCACTTCTCCTCCAGAGTCATCTGAATCCAGTGACCAGATACTGATTAGGATGACTGAAGATGACCCAGAATGAGGCAACTGGGGTTAAGTGACTTGCCCAAGGTCACACAGCTAGTGAGTGTCAAGTGTCTGAGGTGATATTTGAACTTAGGTCCTCCTGACTCCTGCACTGGTGCTCTATCCACTGCCCCATCTAGCTGCCTGAGTGTGTGTATGTAGCATTGGTCAGGGCTAGAATAGAGAGAAGTATATACCTGGCATGCCAATTTGAGATTTTCAACCTATTTTCCCAAAAAGAAACAATATTATAATTAATGGTTAGGTATTATTAAGTACATTATTATTTATCAAATATATTATGGTTTAAAGAATTTTAGAGGCTGATCTCAGAACATATTTAATCCCAACAGATACTTGGTAAGCATTTTTGTGCAGAATACTATCCTAGGCACTTCGGAAGATACATACAAAAAACTCCTTCCCTCCTGTACCTCACCATACAATAGGATGTATATGGAGATAACTATAACACAAAATCTTACATAAGAGAATTGGAAGTAGCATGATACAATTGAAAGAACCATGGATTTGTCATCTCAGGACATGAGTTTGAATCTAAGTCATGCTCCTTATTATCAACATGACCATGTGCAAGTTATTAAATATTTCTAGGTCTCAGTTTTCTCTGTACAATGAGGAGGTTGGATTTGACCCCTGAATCTTTGATCCTTTCCAAAGGAAAGAGCCAGTCTTACTTGGTTCAATGGAGTTGTTACCAACTGGAGAACTGGGGTGGGGGGGATCCTGGAAGTTCCCTAAAAAAGGTGACATTTATATTGGGAGAATGCATGAGAATTCAGCATGTGTATGTGCGCATGCACGTGTGTGTGTGTGTAGAGAAATTCCAGGAATAAGGAACAGCATGAGAAAACACATGGAGATGGCAAAATAGGTATAGGATGATTGTTTATGGGGGAAGACCTGTAGTTTAATTGGTATACGAAGTGAGTTAAGGAGAGCTGTGTGAAAAAAAGGATTTGGTCCCATGACAACCCTGATTCTTAGATGAAAGAAAAGATGCAACCGGCACTTCCTTCCAAAAGAGAATGTTCTCTTGGCATGGGATCCATGTAAGAAGAGTCATTCTGCAGGTGCCCAACATTTCCCACTTTGGTAGTTCTGCCCCTCCTCAAGTCCCCTACTATACTGAACGGATGCTGCTAATCCTGCCTTATTGCTCCCACTTTGCCTGTCCGATTTCCAGGTCTAGTGAACTCAGAACTTGAGATGACACTATTAGCATCTCAACTGCAGAATTTATCTGGTCTTCTCTCTTGGCTCAGTACTGTACACATCCAAACCCTCTCTTCTGCCCTCACACTCCCTCAGCAGAAGTGTTATCTTCTCTTGTTTTTGTCCTCAAATACCTGGCAGGTGTCTGCCCAACCCTTCTTAGGGTCATAAGACTGGAAACACTGCCAGATTCAAGAGGGTCTTGAAAACCTGATAAAATCACATGAACCTTGCAGGAAAAGAAAATTAAAAGCCAGGAATTTATTGAAAGGTTTTGACTAGAGGAGTGACATGGTTTTGAGGTATGCGTAAAGAAAAGTATAGCAACAAAATGAAGGATGGTTTGAAGGGAGGAGGGAGTAGATGAGGGGAAAATTTCTTGATAGAAGGCTTTTGCAATAGTCTGTTAGGTGTGTGTGTGTGTGGGGGGGGTATTATTGAGTGACTGTCCTAGCATAGTGGCAGGGGGAATAGAGGAGGAAATATATTTGAGAGATATTGTAGAGATCAAATCAATAGGACTTGGCATATGATTTGATATGACAGGCAAAGGAGAGAGAAGAGTAAAAGATAGCACTAAGGCTTTTAATAAGGGAGAGTAGATAAATGGCAAGGCTACTAACAGAAGAATGAAGTCATAGGAAGGAGGAGGTTTTGGGAGGAAAACAAAAGACTCAGATTTCCAAAGTAGCCATTTACAAATCATCCTTTAGAATGCAATCTATTTATATGATGGAGGTTGCCTATATTAGTAATTAAAAATTAATATAATGGAAACCATATCTGTAAATGAGGACACGTTCAGAATTATTGGAGCCAGATAGGGAAACTTCATGAAGATGAGTTGTGAAGGGGTAGACATGGCTAGACTTTCTCCTTTTGGAATCATGTTGTTATTGTACCAACATACTGCAAGGAGTTGGCTTAGGATACCAGAAAGACATCTTGTTAATCATTTGTTTGGTAGGAAGTCAGTCAGCAAATAGCAACTATTTGCTGAAAACCTACTATGTGCCAAGCACTATGCTAAATGCTGGGGGTACAAAGAAAGGCAAAAGAGCTGACAGTTGAATGGAAGAGACAACAAATAAGCAACTATGCACAAACAAAAAAATGACCAGGACAAATTGGAAATAATCAAGAGAGAAAAGGTATTAGAATGAAGGGGAATAGAGAGGGCTTCCTGTAGAAGGTAGGAATAGCTGGGATTTGAAGGAATCCAAAGGATCCAGGAGGCAGAGATGAGATAACATGGGAGAACATTACAGGGATGGGGGACAGCCAGTGAAAATGCTAGGAGATATAATTTCTTGTTCTAGGTACAGCAAGGAGGCCAGCGTCACTGGAAATGATATTAGGCAGAGGAAGACAGAATAAGAAGACTAGAATGGTAGGCAGGGTGGAGGGGGAGACAGGTTGTGAAAGGCTTGGAATGCCAAATAGAAGACTTTACAAAAATTTGATCCTGGAGGTGATAGGGAGCCATTGTAGTTTACTGAATGGGAGTAATAACATACTCAGACCTGTGCTTTAGGAAGATCAATTTGGCATCCCAGTGGTGTACAGATGGGTATAGGGAGAGACTTGAGGCAGACGGTCCTACCAGCAAGTTCTTGCAATGTAGTCCAGGTGTGAGGTGAAGAGGGCCTAAACTAGTGGTGACAGTGTCAGAGAAGAAAAAGAGGGCATATATGAGAGAAGAGATGGAATAAAAATAAAACTGACAGGCAATGGGAATAGGTTGGGCCTGGGGTGAGGGGAGGCTATGTGAGAGAGAAAGAGAAAGGAGTAAGCCTAGGTCACTGGGAGGATAGTGGTACCCTTAACAATAATTAGGGAAGTTAGGAAAAGTCAAGGGTTTGGGGCATCATAATGAATTCACTTTTGAATTTACTGAGTTTAAGATGTCTGTGGAACATCTGGTTTGAATTGTTCAATAGGCATTTGGAGATGAGACTGGAGGTTAACAGAGAGATTAAGGCTGGATACATAGATGTGAGAATCATCAGCACAGAACTGATAATTGAATTCTTGAGAGCTAAAGAGATTACTAAGTGAAATTTACTAAGTAAATGAGGAAGAAGAGCAGAGGGCCTAGAATGGAACCCTGTGAGATATCCATGTAAAGGGCAGGAGATAGGGAGGGAAGAAACATTTGTACAGTGCCTACTATGTGCCAGGCACTGTGCAAAGTGCTTTTACAAATATTATTTTAGAACAACTTACAAAGAAGGTGCAATCCACCTTTTTACAGAAGAAACTGAAGCAATTAGAAGCTAAGTGACTTGTTTAAGGCAGGATTTGAACTCAGGTCTTCCTGACTTCAGCCTCACCACACTATCCATTGTTGCCAGTTGCTGCACTTGTGGTTAGTAGGAATGACTGGGATGAAGAGCTGACAAAAGGTATTGAGATGGAGCGGTCAGACTGGGTAAGAGAAGAACCAGGAGAAAAAAGAGTCATAAAAATTTAGTGTGGAGAGTATCAAGGAGAAGACAGTGTCAAAGATTGAAGAGAGGTCAAGAAGGATGAAGATTGAGAACAGGGCATTAGATTTGGCAGTCAAGAGATTTCTCACAACTTTGGAGAGAGTAGTTTTGGTCGAATGATGATATTGGCAGCCAAATGTAGAAAGTTAAGCAAAGCGCGAGAGAAAAGGAAATGGAGGTGTCTATGGTAGATGAATTTCACAATAAGTTTGGCCACACAAAGGAAGGAAGATGTTTAAATTGGTATTTGCTATGGGGGAGGGGAAGGAAGAGGATACCCAAATGAAATTGTCAACTTGTGGGCAACTGATAATTTCTCACTGTCCAGGAACCTGGGTGACTCTAAGTTCTAAGTGAGTTATTGATCTACACTGAGAAGGGAGTTTCTATACTAGATGTTTCTAACACAGATAAACTCATCTGTTCACGCTACTTCTCTGTTTATCATCACTGCCACCGCTACTACTCCCCATCCCCCATGAAAGACAACAGATATGATATAAAAAAAATAATAATAGGAAAAGTATACAGTAATTCACAGAAATAACATGGAGGAGAGCTAAAAATGTTACCTAGAGCCTGTGATGTCTTTATGCCAACCCACAGAACATGAGTAATAAAATGAGCTTGATATTTTAGCACAAGGAAGTAAGCACAGCCTTAAGCAGGAGTAAGACTTGGAAACTTATGACAGAGGAAAATAATTTTAAAGGTTTTACTCAATGTGGCATCCAAAACCTCATTGATAACTGCAGGGGCAGCTTTTTTTATTGAGGGACATGATGACCTGGACAATGGTTCAATTTCTACCACTTTTTAAGTACTAATTATGCTTATTCTAGTTACACATTAGTGGAAAGTAGGCTAATTTTCTTCCTTTTATTTCAGTCTTATTCTCTTTCAAGTTTAAGAACCTTATGAATGATCTGTGATTTTTTTAAAGTTGAGGTATTTTAACCTGACTTTTGATGTCTTAATGTCAGAAGAGGTATTTCTAATCTACACTCCTGATCTGAGGGAAGAAGGGTAAATGAGCATACAAAAAGTCAACTGAGGATGCTAATCTTGGAGGAGAGGGGACTTAGGGGGCACAACCTAGTTGTCATTTCACTTACTTGGGCTTATCAGAGAGAAAAATTATAATGATATAGATAGATAGATTTAAGATCTATGGTTTCTTCTATATGCAGAAATCCCATAGAAGAGACTTTCACCACAAATGTAGATTGTCAACTGATCTATAACTTAAGGATTTGAACAGGGGCACTGAGAAGTTAATGACTTACGCATTGCCTCAGTGCTAGTATGTGTTTGAGGAGGAAGTAGAATCCAGGACATCCTGACTCAAAACTGAATCAAAGTGAGTTCAGTGGTCATCCACTTATCTTCTAAGTTTTTCCCTTTGTGGTCAAACAGAATGAGGGTAGTTCCTCATCCATATGACAGACCTGTAAATAGTGGTAGATGGTTATCATATCCCCTCTGAGTTTTCTGTACTCCAAGTTAACATGTTCAGTTCTGTCTACTACATCGTTTGTACCTTTAGACAGCATCGACTCAAAGCCCTTTAACATCTTGGTTGCCCTCCTCTGAACAATCTCCTGTTTATCAATGTCCTTCTTAACCTGCAGTATGTAGAACTGAACAGAATATACTACATAAGGTCTGAGGAGAGCAGAACACAGTGGGAGGCTACGACCCTCTTAAAGTGGGCCAAGATTGAATTAGCTTTATTGCCTGGAACATTACACTGCTGACTCATATAGACAGACTCCAAGGTTAACTCTCTATGTCACATCTATAAAGTGCTTTAAAATTAAATATACATATATAGTGTACATGTATATATATATTACATATGTATACATACACACATACATGTATATGTATAATTCCAATGACAAGAACCAAAGCCAACAGGTAAAATTCTTTAGTCTGAATAAAGGCGGACTTCCTATCAAAAGTATATGAATAGGAACTGTGCTTTCTTTCTTGATAGAATTCTTCACACCACTGAGGATGTTTAGAGGCTTGATGATCGTGTGTTAGTAATGTTATAGGGAAGATTAGACAGACTAAATAAATTCAAAAGTCTTTTCAAAATCTGAGATTCAAAGATCTATTAAATAGCTTAGTAGCATCATCTGTCAAAAAGATGCATGCCTGTATATGTTTGTTGTTCAGTTGTTTTTCAGTTGTGTTTGACTCTTCATGACCCCATATTTCCTTGGCAAAGATACTGGAGTGGCTTGCCATTTCCTTCTCCAGCTCATTTTACATATGAGGAAACTGAGGCAAACAGGGTCAAGTGACTTGCCCAGGGTCATAAAGCTAGTGTCTGAGGCTGGGTTAGAACTCAAAAAAGATGATTCTTCCTCAATGCAGGACTGGAAATCTATCGATTGCACCAACTAGCTGCCGTGTGTGTGTGTGTGTGTGTGTGTGTGTGTACATATATATATATATATATATACATATATACACATAAACTAAAGATAAAAAACACAGGAAAAGTAAGGAGAACATTTGAGTAACAATGAAAAGAGAGATGAACAGAAATGATACTGTTAAGCAACTATATAACAAAAAACTCAATCATGTGCAGGATGTGGATGACGTCTTCCTAACAGAAATAATAACATGGACAAGGAGATGGTAGTGATTTTAGCATCTGATAAAGTGTCATTATTCAAAAGAAGAGTATAATAAATTCTAGACTTTACTAATTTCAACTTCATAATCTAAAGTGTCGGAGGAAAAAAGGAGAGCCATTACCATATATCTAATATTCATCCATGATCCTTTGTCTAGAATGAATCATTCCTTCCTTTAAAGTCTCAGGCTGAATGTGTCCTTACCTGTCTTCTTAATTATTTTATTGCTTAATTATTTTATTGCTCGGTTGAGCAAGCATTGTCTTTATTTTTATGAATATCTTTAGTTTGAAAAGAATCACTGGGTTTAGAGTCAGGAAAACTTGAATTCAAATTCTGACTCAGATATCTACGGGACATTTGATCCTGATCAAGTTGTTTAACACATCTCAGCCCCAGTTTCTTCATTTGTAATGATGGGGACAATATTAGAAACAATAAAAGAGTTGTCATGATCAAAATGAGATAATATGAAAAGTATTTCACAAGCCCTGGAAACACTATAAAAGTGCTCCCCATTATTATTAAATACTTTTTTGCCTCAGAAAATTAAAAGATTGACACAAGTAAAGACTAATTATGATTAGCAGCATTTCTTAGAGAAGCTCAATTCACATGAATGAGTGCAAACATATCTAGCCCAGGATATCCAGAAGGCCCCAGATCTCAAACTCTGTTTCTCCTTCACTTCTTATCCAGCTGTCAGCCATCTTGCCAGCATCTGCCTATAGCCACTTCCATGTTTCTCCCCACCTGCACCATCAATTTCAACATGTTACATCCCAATCCCTGGGAAAGGTAATTCTTTATCTTAGGAACTCCTTGTGGGGGCCCAGCTATTTTGATTGGTGAGTGGACACAGACTTACTCTAATCCATTATATCCATCTGGTCCCACACTTACCCTTCCTCATCCTGTTCCTACACCTACTCATACTATATCACTATTTGACTATTGCCCCTTTCCCTCTCCCTTGATTCTCAAGAGCCCATGCTCTGGGAACAGAAATCAATGTAATAATACTGTCACTTCTGGAAATGATCAAGTCACCATCCCTGGGATTCTTCAGGTCATTACCTTCCCTTGCCACTACTCTCCCACATACGTATTAGAACGTAATCTTCTTGAGGATAAAGGCTACATCAAATTATGAATTTGTATCCCCAGTGCTTAGTAGAATACATGGTATATAGTAAATGCTTACAAATTATTTTCATTCATTTATTTATTCAAACATGGCAGTCAAATGAACTACTGACAGAGCACATGTTTATTTGAAAGATATATTAAAGGAGAATGACAAAACACTATATTCAATCAGTTGCCAATTCTTCCTCCATGAAATCTTTTGTATCTGTCCCCCTCTTTTCACTAACATGGATACTGGCCAATTCTTCATTTGTTACCTGGATTACTGCAGTAGCCTTCTAATTCATTAACCTGCCTTCAACCTCTCCTCTCTACAATCTAATCCTCACATAGTCACCAAGTTGACATGCCCCCAAACCATCACTACGCTGCCGAAGAAGCTTCACCAACTCCTGGAGAGCCCTTAGGAGAAGCTATGAAATGCTTTGATTATCATTTAAAGCCTATCACAGTTTGGCTCTAATGTGTCTTTTCAGGATAATCTTCTCTTACTCTGATTCACAGTGATATTGACCTATTTGTGGTGGTCCTTAATTTCCTACCTTTGTTCCTTTGGAGCAGGCTATTCCCCATCCCTGAAACACCCTCCCTTCTCACCCATACTTCTTAGGAGCCTTAGATCCCTAAAGATCTTTCAAGATTCAGTTAAAACACCATCTGCCACGTGAAATTATTCTGGTTTCCCTAGTTGTTACTGCTGTTACCCCCAAGTTAGTTTGTATTTGGTTTTTGGTGAGGAAAATATGGAACACAAAAGGAAATTGGAAAGGCAGCTGAAATTGACCAAGCGCAGAGGAGAAATCTGTGCAGAGGTGAGAGTTTTAAAAATACTTGGGGATCTATTTGCAAAATATTTCAAAAAGAGGAAAACTCTAAAGGAATGAAATGGGTCACAGATTGTATCGTACCATCTTCTGGCCCTACTCCCAGTCCTCCAAAACAAAAACAGGCAGACTAAAGTCCTAATTCTTCTTACCATCTGTGTTACACTGGCCAATTACTTAAATTCCCTCAGTTTCTCCAACTATAATATGAGAGGATTGAACTCAATCCAATATTGCTTCCAGATCTAAATCTGTCAACCAAAAACATCAACCAATTATTAGCCCACATTTTTTTCTTTTATTATCTTTATAAAATATTCAGGAAAGAAATCCAGGCCCATATCAAGTATACACTCAATGAACACATGAAGAGAGAACAGGTAAGCTTTTTCAGATGACTGGTTATTATACGACAGAATAAATATATCTTTAGTCACACAATTGGTAGAAAAGAATAACATTATAAAATCCCAGACTGTTTATTTCTTCTATATTTTTGTCTCTCTATTACAAAAAGAGAATTTGAGTAGTTCGAATAAAACACAGCTTTGAAGGTTTTCCTTTAATGTAGTATCTTTCATGTGTATATTATGATTCTGTGATAAATATAATCATAGAGTTATCTTAGTAAAATACTGATTTTTTAAAAGATGGACTTTGGGGATATGCTATACATTATGAAAGATTATGAGCAAATCAAAACAGAAGTTGACACACAGACATACATTGAATGTTGCCAATGGTAATGCACAGAGGACGTGTCATAAAAGATGTCATTAAAGAAATGTATCCTTGGAAAAAGTGGTTGGACATTCACATAGAAGTGGACAGGAAAACAAGAAAGAGAGAAACTAAGCTTTTCTCTGGTGTCCAAAGGTGTTTAAGGACATGAAAGAAAGCTCTGAATGCATTACACAGACAATATTTGGAAGGAATTCTGAAAAAAAAATATGGAAAATAATTGCACAGAATTAGAAAATGTAGACAGACTACATTCTACATTGGCAGAAAGAATGCCAAAGAGGAGAGATCAATCCAATTATTTAGGATCAAATAGAAAACCAAGAGAGCTGAAGCAACTAGCAGAGAAAATCAAGCTACTTTAAGTGAGTCCAATTCTTCAGCCTCATAAGAATTACAACTCAAGATAATGAAGGAACCAGTAGTTGTGACTGTGCAATCAGTGTTGGCAATATCTGGGGAGTCCTACAAAATAGAAAAGGTATCAGGAGTCAAGAGATGGGAAACTGGTATCTAAACTTCCAAAACAGGAGAAATAGATGAAATTCAGAAATTATATACTAGAGAACAACAAAATCTGCCAACATCTAAGCAATATCTTCTAGGAATTAACACAGGTTCACACAGAATAAAACATGATCACCTAAACACATTTTCTTTTTTGACAGGATTATTAGACTAGTGGATCATGGTAATGTAGTTGGCACAATTTACTTGGATTTCAGAAAAAAATGTCAAATCTCTCTTGATATCATTGCAGACAAAATGGTTAAATGTTGTTCAGATGTGTACTTGTTTGAAAAGTCATATGCAAAGAAGGAGTTGGATGAATGTATCAACCTCAACCTGAAGGGAGGACTTTAGCACCATTCCATGGGGCAATGTCTTTGAACCAATCCTGTACATCATTTTTACCAATGATTTATTTATTTAAACACATAGACAGTAGGCTTCTAACATCTGCAGATGACACAGAATTGGGAAAATGGCTATTTTGTTATAAAAGAGATTCCAGATTAAAATATTCCTTAATAAATTAGGTCAATGGACCCAATCTAAAAAAAAAACCACCTTAAAATAATAGGAATATAAAGTGCTTAATTTAGGCAAAAACAAAATTAACTGGGCAAGTATGGAATCACATTTGTACTGGCAAATTTTTATGTGAAATCCTCAATATCAACCCACAAATACAAATCATACTTTTTAAATGAAAATTCACTGAAAGTTCACAAAATAATGTAAGTGACAAATTAACTGATCTTAGACTTCATTCATAGACATATAGTGTCTAGAACAGGGATGGGGAACCTGCAGCCTCAAGGTTACATGTGGCCTTCTAGGTCCGCAGGTGTGGCCCTTTGACTGAATCCAAACTTCATAGAACAAATCACCTTAATAAAAGGATTTGTTCTGTGAAACTTGGACTCAGTCAAAAGGTCATACCCAAGGACCTCAAGGCTGCAGGTTTCCCTCCCTGGTCTACAACAAGGGAGTAGCAACCCTACTGCACTGAGCAAACCATATGAAAAATACTATGACTGGGTCCAGGTCCTGCATTTTATAAGAGTTTTACAAACTACAAACTCCTGCATTGTTCTTAAAAGAATGTCAGTGTGATTTTAAAAAAAAAAGCACTGACTTTTTGGAATCAAGAAATCTGGGCTCAAATACTACCTCCAAGAGATCCGACCATCTTGTTACTGCTTTTTTCAAAACGTCTTTCAGATTTATTTTTTCTCTCTCTACTTTTCCTGTAATAGGTGGCTTCTATGATGCCTTTCAGCCCCAGATCTATGATCACATGATGGCTATTAAAGGGTCTAGAAATCATACCCAATGAGGAAAGTCTGAAGGGAATGGCACTATTTAATCTTGGGGGTTGGGAAAGGCTTAGGCAGGACACGATAGTTATCTTTGAGGATTTGCAGTCCTATCATGTAGAAAATGAATTAGTCTTATTTTGTGAAGCTTTGGAAGACTGAACTAGGAACAAGGGGTGGCAGCTAAGGATTTTGGATCAATGTAAGGAGGAAACTTCAAAAAAAATTCATTGAAAAGAGAGCAGTATACTTGGTGAGGCAGTGTTTCATGACTAATTTCAACTTAAAAAAAAAAAAGTTAAAATGCCTACCATATGGTAGGCGGTGTACAAGGCCCTGGCAGAAAGAGAGAATGAAAGAGAGAAAGAGAGAGGGAGATGGAGAGGGAGAGGGAGAGAGGGAGATGAGACAGAGACAGAAAGACAGAGAGAGAGAGACAGAGAGAGACAGAGACAGAGACAGAGAGACAGAGACAGGGAGATGAGACAGAGAGTGAGACAGAGAGAGAGAAAGAGAGAAAGAGAGAGAGAGAGAGAGAGAGAGAGAGAGAGAGAGAGACAGAAATTAAACTGGTCTTCCCCCAAGAAGCTTACTTTAAAGTGACCTAAAGTTTTCAAGTGGAAGCTGGGCAATCATTTATTATATATGTTACCGAAGAAATTCTTGACTCTCAGAGTTATAATGTTAAATGTGAAAGGGACCCTACAGACTGTTTGATCCAATTGCAGAGAATCACAGAATCTGAGTGTTGGAAGGGAATCAGTGGCCATCTAGTCAGATGCATACACAAAAGGACAGCACATACACTACCACACATTTGGCAGGTGGTTACCCAACCTAAGCCACTTCCTCTGGATGCAGCTCATTCTCTGGGTTTTTTTTTTTGTTTTTTTTTTTGTTGTTGTTCAGTTGTTTGAGTCATGTCCAACTCTTCGTGACCCTGTTTTGGGGTTCTGTTAGCAAAAATACTGAACTGGTTTGCCATTTTTTCTCCAGGTCATTTTACATTTGAGGAAACTGAGGCAAACAGGGTTAAGTGACTTGCACAGAGTCACACAGCAAATAAGTGTCTGAGGCTATATTTGAACTCAGGAAGAAGAATCTTCCTGATTCAAAGACCATTGCTCTATCTATTGCACCACCTAGCTGCCCTAATTCTATGTCTGCACAGCTCTGATTATCGGGAATGTTTTTATTTTTCCTAACATCAAATCTGAATCTGCCTCTTTGCTTTCATATTAGAGATGAAGATGTAAGCCAAAAAGTCATATTTAGCAGGTGAATGAACCAAACATCCTCACTTTAAGATTCCCAAGTTTATCCTTACCTAAACTGTTTCACATATGTCCTAGTTTCTTCCCTACTCCCGCCCTTAATGTTGAAGATGAGGATGCTACATTACAGAAACTCCTTACACTAATAGAACTTGCCAGAAGCAAAGACATCCCTGACAACAGGGACCCTGAGAGACTACTGGCCCTGGGGACACAGGAGGATAGTACATTCTTTTCCATCGCCTTGCTTCTGGGCTGAATCTTTCATGTCAGTTGTTAGCCAGAGAAAGCATGGCAGCAGGGGCTGGAGAAAAAGACCATACACTCTCAGAGAATGAGTTTCTGTGTAGCAAGAGACCCTTTGGGCTTATTTGGCATTGAACACGTTTGTTCCACATCCAGCTCCATACTGAAGCTTTTCTGCTTTTGAACTGAAAGGACGGAACTCCAAGCTCTCTCTAGAGCCAGGCTTGCTCCTGATATGTGAAGATCATAAAATTCCAGCAATAATTACCGAGCATCTTTCCAAATATCAAAACTGTTCTCTTGCTTCCAGCCTCACCTTCTCCAACCTCTGCTTTAAATATCTCCATTTTGAGGTTCCCCCATCAAAGTTGCATTCATGTTTTCTTATGAATTAGTGATGACCCTGGATTCTTAAAGGCTATACCAGCAGAGCACATGTTATGTCAGCTCCTACCAGGCTGGAAAGGCTTCAAGGACAGGTTCAGCGATGGCTCAGCAATGGCTTAAATACATGTCTCAGTCTCACTGAGTTCACAGAACAGATTGGTTACTGGGGGATGAGTATTTCAGGGCACAGGCAGCTAGGTGGTGCAATGCATAGAGCACCAGTGCAGGTGTCAGGAGGATCTGAGTTCATATCTCACCTCAGATACTTGACACTCACTAGCTGTGTGACCTTGGGCAATTCACTTAACCCCAACTGCCTCATCCTGGGTCATCTCCAGTCATCCTGATGGATATTTGGTCACTGGATTCAGATGGCTCTGAAGAAGTGAGGCTGGTGACCTATACAGCCCTCCCTCACTCAAAAACAAAGTCAAGTGTAAGTCATGTCATTATTTCTCTGATGGCATGGTTTTCTTTGGCAACAAAGGATGAACACACATTTCAGGGCACACAGCCCCTCCCCATAACTACTCATCGTGGCTCACAGAGATTGGCAGTGGGGAAGGGTGAAGTGAATACCCACACCTCCAAAATCATAAATCCTTTAAGTAATAATGTAGGAAAAATTTTGAACAAAGACCCAGATGAAAAATCTCACAGGGTTCAGGAAGTTGCCAATTTCTAAGTCCAATGATCCAGTTTAATATACTGATATCTTCCACTCATGCTATACCCGATTCGTTAATGGGCTCTATGGAAAGTGACATGCCTTTATTTCTTAGGCCATATAGAAAGCATCGTGATTTATGGGCAAGAATCCTGGGATTCACAGATTTAGAGCTCTAAGGACTTTAATCCAATCCTCTCATTTTATAGATAAGAAAACTCAGGTGCAAGGGTACAATGCCACACAGTTTAGAACCTATAGCTTGGAAAGGAGAATGGTCCACCAGAAAGTGCACCGGATTTGAAGTTGGTGGACCTTAGATGAAATTCCACTTACTACCCATGTAACCTTGGGCAATTCAATTAACCTCTCTGGCCTCATTTTCCTCATATACAAAACAAGGGATTGGACCAGATAAACTTCTAAGAGCAGCTCTAGAAGCTTGATCCTATGGTTTCATTTCTGCTTATAACACTTATTATCTGTGTGACCACAGACAGGTCTCTAAACCTCTCTGAACATCAGTTCTCTGACTTGCATCTATATAATAATACTATGTCTAATACCGTAATAGTAGCACTACCTACCTCATGAGGCTGTTGTGAGGAATGTACTTGGAAAAACACTCCATTACTGTCAGTTGTTCTTATGACCACAAGAATAAGAGGCTGGCATAAGTTTGCTTCCATATGTAAAATGCTGTGCTTAAGAATCACACTACTTGACTGCGAGGTAATGAGACATTGAACTATCCTCAACTTTCAGCATACAGATGTATAGAGATGTTCATAAGAACAAACAATGTCAGAGTCAACTCCTGGCCATGGCAGGAGTCAGAGAGGAGTAACCTAAGTATAACCACTACCAACCAGAGAAAGAAAGAAGGACAATCAGTGTGGTATAGAGAACCACTAACTGTGTTTTAATTCAGTTAGCAATTATTAAACACTCGGGAGATGCCAGGCACTTCACTTAGTACAAACAACGCAATAACAGCAACAGCAACCATATCAATTTACCCTCAAGGAACTTAGATTCTACTGGGGAGGGAATATGCAAAATGCATCATGTATCCAAGCAAGTAACATTTATATATAGATAGATAGATCGATAGATATACACACATGCATACATATATGCATACATACACACACAAAAAATATATAAAATAATTTCAAGAGGGAGAGTGTTCTGATACTTGAGGGCATCAACTCAATAGTTCTTTGAAAGACAGTACCTGCCTTGTGCCATGAGGAAGTTGGCAATCATGCAAAGGAGAAGTGATAGAGCAAAACTAAGTGGGTTGATGGAATAATCTGTATGAAGCAGAGTTAACTGATGACTGTTGTTTCATTATGGCTTTTAAAATCACAATGAATGCAGATCTTCTAGAAAGCATAACTTCTTAAGCTGCGGCTTTTTGACAAGACTATTAAGAAGGAACCCAGCCATACAAATAGCATGCACAACAAAGCATGTGAAAGACACATTTTTAATGATCTTAGGCAAGACGTATATATCTCATAGAGACTCTTTGGAACTTCAGTTCTCTTGATGGTTTCTGGCAAAAACTCTGCCTTAGACTATGTTGGGGCAGATTACATCCTTCTGTATTTATGATTGCTTTTCTCTTCTGTGTTGTATTTTTGATGAGAAGGATGATAAGGAGAGAGAACAAATGATTATGAATTATGGAGCTATAAATACATGCCACAGACTGGGTGACATCACAAACCACTTGAGCCTCCTTTTTGCAGTGTCTAATGATTGCCTCCGCAGGATCTCTCCCTGAAATTATTTATAGATTTTGTCACATATTTTCCATTTATAATTTGTACACTTCAAGAGACTGACTGTGCTCTGATAAGAGTATAGAAAAAGATTATTTTATGCTTTTTGCTCTTTCCATACCATATTAGGGATCAGCTGAGGATTTTTCTTACCATTTGTCTCCAAAAGTTATCATTCTCTTTGATGTATTTTTATTTTAAAAATTATATTGTTGTAATTCTGAATCATAATTTCATCTACCACCCCTCTCCAACACATATAAAACCTTTCCTTCTTTGTGGGAAATAAATATAGTTGAACAAAACAAGGTGACACATTAACCCTGTCTGACCGTGTGGCTTATTCTGTACACAAAGTTCTTCAATTGTCTACTGAGAGGAAAGTGGAGGTTTCATCATTAGCTCTGTGGAACAAAAGTTAACTACCTTACTGAGCTGAATTCTTTGTTCCATTTACTTTGTTCAACCTCAGTTTGTATAACTCTTTCCACATTTCTCTAATATTCTAGTGCTTACCATTTCTTATGTCACAATTATACTCCATTACATTCATATACCAAAATTTGCTCAGCCCTTTTTCAATCAATGGACATCCCATTTGGAAGTTGTTTTTTTTCCTAGTCACTAATACTTAGAATCAAATAATTGTCAAAGTTGGAAGGGAATGTAGATATCATCACTCCTTTATTTTACAGATGAAAGAACTAAGATGCATGTTAAATTATTTGTTGCACACTGCTAGCTGGACTAGAGCTAAGGTCTCCTGATCTTTAGTCTCAGGTTTTTCTATAAAGAAGGTGGCTTTCTTTCTTTTACTCCATTTCTGTACTTCTCTCAAACCTCTCTCTCCTTTACTTGTCACTAGCACCCCAACCTCTAACCCTTCTGCCTATACTATCTCCCTATCTCCTCTCATTCCAGTATATTTGTTATTATTTACACTTCTTCATTCTCTGCCCTACTCTCTATACTTTCATTGTTCATAAAACCACAGAATCAATCACTGATTTGCAAGAGTCTTCAGGTGTCAACTGATCCAGCAAGGACATGAATCTTGACTATATCACACATGATAAAAAAGTAGCCTCCACTTACGATGACTAATTATAATGTTTTTTACATTTTTCTTTCCTCTTTATTACATTTTCTTTTTGTTAATATACAGATTCACAATAGTTTACAACTACAAAAAGTTAGTTTGAAAAGTAAGGCCTTTGAAAACTGAAAAGTTAGTATACAAACTGCAAACCAAGAAGGCCCCTATTGATCCTAAATTCTGCATTTTTGCCACTGTGTCCACCATTTTGATCCCAAGGCTAATACCCATTGCACCAGCTTTTTGAGTAAGAGAAAAGGACAAAAGAGTTTGTTGTGATGATTATTAATGATTAATTGACCTATACTTTCAATGATAGAAGACTTCCTTCTCTAACCACAGGGAACTCACTTCAATAATTATGCATTCAGGTACTACAGTGGGTAGTGTTGGATCGAGTCAACAAATGCTGACTTTGAATCCAGTCTCAGACTCTGGGCAAAGCATTTAAATAATTTGCCTTAGTTTCCTCATCTATTAAATGGGAGTAATTTTAGTACCTACCTCCCAGGGTTGTTGTGAGGATGAAATTAGGTAACATATGTAAAGGACTTTGCAAATCTTAAAGAATTCTATAAATGTAAGCTTTACAATTAAGATTACAATTACCGCTATTACCGCCAAAGCAGGGCATTTCGTATTTAGAGAGTTTTAATTATTAGGCAGCTTTTCCTTATATTCAGTTATGATAAACTTCTTTATATAACTTCTACATATTAATCATAATTCCACCACTTTCTTATCCAGGATCAAGCAGAAACAATTTAACCTTCTTCCGTTTGTCAACTCTTTAAACACTTGATTATTCTTAAAATTTCCTACCCTAAGTCTTTCTCTCCTTCACATTGAGCATATCCATTTCTTCTAACAGTACTGTATTCCACTCATCATTTTCTTCTATGTCTTACTCTTCCTAAACTAATTCTTCATCTTCACCAAGGAGTCCAATCCCTGTTTCCCTTAGGACTTTCTCAGGCTATAGTCCCTGTTCTGGCTTTGCTTTACTCTCTGAAATCCTAACCCTATGATAACTAGTTTAACACTACATTATCTTCTACTTTCAAAATCCCTTGTTCCCTTGTTCTATCAACAAGGCCAAAATTAGACTTTATCATCCAGTCTCAGGATCATAGGACAAATATTTAGATCTAGAAGGACTCTTATGGGACACTGAGACTAACCATCTCATTTTACATATGAGGAAACTGAGGCACAGAAAGGTTAAATGACTTGATCCACTAGAGATTTACATAATCTAAATTCAACTGGCCCTCCCCTAAATGAAAAATTAAAAAAATTCCTCCCTAGTTGTTTCTTTATCATGATCTTTAGCATGACTACATTATCTCCCATTCTCTTCTCTCTTAATATAGTCTCTGATGGAAAGAGCTTTCTCTTTTTCAAGGTCCAACAACTCTATAGATCTCATTGATTCCATTTTCTTTAATCAAATATTCTTTTTCTTATTCTTTCACTTGCAATCTCTTCCTATGTTTTGGTTCCATCCTGTTCCCTACAAATAGATCCGAGATTTCCTTTATCCTTAAAATACCCTCACTTGGTAATAAATAAAAATAAAACCTTCAAATGACTATCATTGCCTCAAATTATATTCCTAGATCATTTTCAATGTCACACTTCTAGAAAAACTTGATTTCTTACATTCTCCACTACTCCTCTGTTCTCTCAATTCTCAGTCCTTTCAATCTGACTTCTAAGTCAATAGAAATTGATCTCTCCAAATTTTCCAACGATCTTTCTATCACCAAATCTGAAGGTATTTTCTCAGTTCTCATCTTCTCCATCACTCTTCACTTTTTGACACTGCTGACCTTTTTTTCCCACATACTCTCTCCTTTCTGTTAATCGTCCATATTCTGCCCCTCTATATTTGGATATACCACAACATTCTGGACTGGACTATATTCCAGTATCTTTCTACACTCTTTTGGTGACCCTATCAGCTCCCATGGGTTTAAATATCATATGTAGGCATATGGGTCCCTGATATATAAGCAGTTAGGGGGTACATTATAGATGGAAAGCTGGGCCTGGAGACAAGAAGTCCTGAGTTCAGATACAGTCTCAGACACTTAGTAGCTGCGTGACCCTGAGCAAGTCACTTAATTTCTGTAGTAACAGTACCTACTTCACAGGGTTATTGTGAAAATTAAATGAGATAACATCTGTAAAGCACTTAACTTTTTGTTCCCTTGACCTCCCGTTAGACAGATACACAGATTCTGTCCCAGTCTCTCTGCTAAGCTCCTGGTTCTCAACAATGCAGTCATCCTGGATTCCCCACTCTCACTAAACCCACATATCCAATCAATTGCCAAGACGTGCAGTATCTACCTTCCCAAAATTTCTTCCATCTGTACCCTTCCTCCGTTTAGTTGGTTATGACTCTCCCTAACTTCGGCTTGGTCTATTGAAATGGTCTACTTGATATCCCTGGCTCAAGCCTCTCCTCTCTAATCAATTTCACTACATAGATACCAAAGCAATTTCTCTGAAGTCCTTCCAAAACAAAACCAAACAAACAAGAAAGAAACAAAATACCTTTGGGTTCAGATGCAAACTCCTTTCTTTGGCATTTAAAGCCTCAGTAACCTGGCTGTCAGTTTTCTAAGGATTTATGAAATTTCTAGTTTGCTGTCTAAGTATCTTCTATCCTATATTGGTTAATTATTTGGATTTCTTTTTTGACCCGTGTGTCCTTCATTTTCAGAAAGGATCAATGGCATCGTGTGTGTGTGTGTGTGTGTGTGTGTGTATGTGTGTGTGTGTGTATTATATATACCTACCTAAATGTCATCTGCTAAGCACTCACTTCTACCCTAATATTTCCAAAGACTAGACCTCTGCTTTAATGGGAAGACTTCAGTGGTTTGGGTTAAAGATGGAAACCTTAAACCCAAAGTATGCTGACTGCAGAAGAGTCTCTCGGTTTCCACCCATCAGAACTTCCATGACAACCACAGCAAGCCCAATGCCTTTAGAAAGAAGATGAGGTCCATATTTACTTAAGGTGGGGAAAGTGGGGGGGAAGTTCATGTCTGAAAATCGCTGATAAAAACATGATAACTGAGTCTCATTACAGCCAAAGACAAGTCTCATATTTTAGCATTTTTATTAAAGCTTTTTAAATTACTGAGTGTCTGGTATATTCAATACCAGCCTAAGTGATTTATATTAGTCTATCCCCAGATACTTCATCTAATAAATAACTTGGCAATCTCCTAACCCATAAATATCCCTGGCCCCAGCAAAAAAGCAATTAAAGCAAGGGAAAAAAAGCACTCCTTCCCAGCACTCTGGACTGCAATGTCATTGGATGCTTCCCATGGAATAACTCACACCATTTACTGAAGATGGGGATAGGCCTCCTCTTCTCGCTGCCCTCCTGCCATGGATTTATGCTACCATTGCATTTAAAAACAAGCCACACAGAGAACAATTTTTAAATGTTAAATATGTCACAATGATGCAGAGATTTTACCATGGAAAACATTATTCCCAGCAACAAGTGCTCCTTGCCATTTGAGACAGCTTAGGCTGGTAAAAAATATTGTTAAAAACCTCTTTGGAAGGCAGTTGTGCCCCAAATGCTTAAGATACATTAAAACACCGAGGCAGACAACTAAAAGGTTATTAGCAGCCCTGGTGTCACTAGCCCAGAAAATATTTCAGGTTAATAAGGTTCAACCAGCGTGCCAGGTAAAAAGCCAGGGATATTTATGAGAGGCCATTCGATATACTGCAGAGGGCTTTCAGCTGCCAGGGCAAAGCCTCTCTCCCCCTTCCTGGCTTTCCTTAGGAGAACTTCAACTACTTATGTTTCCAAGGGATCATGAACCAGTGGCAAGTGGTCAGGTAACATTTAGGTACCTCTGGATATACCCCCACTGGTATATCAGTGGTGTTCTGCTCAGTCCTTAACAAGACAGTACTCAGAAGGAGATGTTTGATGAATGTGCTGTTGTTTGTTTGTCTGTTTTTGTTTTTGTTAAAAGAAGAAGATATGGAGGTAGAAGAGGAAGACACATTCACTTGAAACTCTTTTTAGAGGACTGGTCCTCAGTGTCCTTAGCAAAAGTCTCAGAGAAAATCATCCTAGTAGGAAAACAGCCATCTCAGTCCTAGATTTATAGGAATTACCCAGGTTATAATCCTCTGTAAGTTGGTGGCATTTTGTCCATAAATTTAAGATTTTTTTTTTGCTGGTCTTAAATCAGCTTTACTGGATGGGTTTCTTACTAGTGTTTTGTTTCCTTTAATGTTGTCTATCTTTGTGGTGGTATGTGCCTTTTTACATCTGAGATAATTGTCAAAAGCATAGTTGGGGGGAGGAGGAAAGCATTTGTCTGGCTTAATTGCATGAAAGCTTAATAAGTCATTAGCTATGGGTATTTACAAGTGTTCTAGCTGAAGGGTACATCACCGAGGTACACAGATGCCAGGCTGCTAGTAGAAAGTCTGCTGAATTGCTACTAGACTGTAACCCTGAGAGAGTTCTATGAACTCTAGGGATAGTTGGAGAAAGAATTTTATTTTTAAATTTTAAAATGTATTTTAAAATAGTCATGGAGAAAAAACTAAGACACATTGTGTGTCAAATACTAGGCTAAACACTGAAGATACAAATACAAAAAGTGATAAATTCTGCCTTTCAGGAACTTACATTCTAATATAGAAGGACATGAGGAGTTTGGGTCTGACAAATCATTGAGATGGCGAGCTGATATGTAGAGCAAATTGATTTGCCATTAACAAATATTGTTTTCAGAGACAGGGTATAGGATAACTGTTAATGACATAAGCCTTTAATCATGTTTAGTATACCAAACATTCCTGAAGACCCATTTTGACAAGTATCCCATCAGGGATTTATCTATGGGGGCTCTAGTCTCTTAGCCAATCAGGAAAAAAAAATCCATATCACAGGAGTACAGTGAGTAGAATCCAGTAGAATTGCAATACAAAAATTAGGCAGATAGATGGTTCAGTGACTAGAATGTCAGGCCTGGAGTCAGAAACATTCTTTTTCCTACGTTCAAATCTAGCCTCAGATACTTATTAGCTTTGTGATCCTGAACAAGTCACTTAAACCTGTTTTCTTTAGTTTCCTCATCTATAAAATGAGCTAGAGAAGTAATGGCAAATCCCTCCAGTATCCCTGCCAAGAGAATCCCAAGTGATGTTTCTTTCGTTTTCAAAGAGGACCATGATATCTGGGAGATGATGACATGACTGATTTGAGTGAGGGAGCACTGTGCAAGGTCACCAGCCTCACTTTATCCTCCTGAGCCATCTGGGTCCAGTGGACAGATATTCATCAGGACAACTGGAGATAGGTCAAGATGCAATAGGAGACTGGCCCTTTTAGGCTAAAGTCTTTTCAGGTTCTCACCTTGAGTCAGGTAACCCCCATTCAGTGAATAGGCCTCTTTAAGAAGTGAGTCAAGGGATGGCCCATTTAATTAAAAAAAAAATCAAACTGGGAGGGGAAGACCCTCAGAGTTGCTGGCCAAAAGTGCAAGTTACTATTTACATTCACTCTGAGCCAGGAGAGGCTCAGGCATTAAGTGGTGCTTGGGCAGCGACCTACTGTCCAGTCTGTGACCCAAATGAAGTCCACAAAGAATTGAACAACAACAACTTGGCCGACTGAGCTCATTATTATTTGTCCTTGAGCTTTTGATGATGTCTTCCCTATACCCAATATACTCTGCCCTCTATCTCCACCTGTTGAAATCCCAGCTATTGAAATGTCACCCTTCCTCAAGGATCAGCTCAACTAGTTCTCTATCCAATAAAGCCTCCCCTGAGTCCCTCTTTGATGAAAGTGATCTCTACTTCCTCTAACATCCTTTAGCACTTTGTGGAAGGAGGTAAGGTGTGCAACTGAGAAACAACAAAGGACTTGGAAGGAGAGGACCTGGAGGTTAGCCCTAGCTTCACACTAATTAGACCGTGACCTTATTCAGGCCCATTCAGTCTTAATTGCTTTAAGTGTTAAACAGGCATAATGAAATATGCCCTATGTGATTGACAAGGATATAGTCTCATGAAATATATAGAAAATGATATCTTCTCAAATGAAAATTTTATGTGAATAGATTTTATAAACTTTAAAGCACTGAGAGAGAAAGAGGCAAAGAAACAGAAAGAAAGAGACAGGCATAATAACAACAACAGAATTACCTAGCTATTTAGAATAATAAGGTGGTTACATATACATTTTCTCATCTTATTCTCACTCTATCCCTGCAAGGCAGGTGATACAAGTATTATTGTTTTATTACTAACATTTTATTGATAAGAAAACCAAAGCTTTAATGCTTGTAGCTTTCATAATAACATATCCACATTGTAATGTTTGTCTATCTTATCTATCTTATTAAGATATAAGTTCCTCAAGGGCAAAGATTATGCTTTTTTCATTTTAATATCCTTACCCCAGCCATCCCCTCCTCACATAACACTTAGCACAGTGCCTAGCGGATAGTAGGCATTCAAGATGTGTTTGTTGAATACAACACATTAATTCACTGGCAAAGAGGGAGATGAATTTCCCTTAGACATTTGGTCCTTTCCAGAATAGACAGCCTAGTAATTATAGTCTCAGAAAACAAACAAATAAAAAAAAGTCAAACAATTTTGGCTTGGCACTTTTCATAAGCTTGAATCCAAGTTAGAGACCCATTTCAAATATCTGTCACCAGAGAAAATGTCAAATATTTCTAAGTCACTGCAAAATGCATGAGGTAGGGTGTAATGGTAGCAGAGCATCCACAGAGAAGGCATGAAGCTCTGGTTTATTTGACTGAAAGTTTGCAAAATGCTTCCAAACACTGTAGGTGGTTTTGTGTCTTTAAAATGTGTGCCAGTACCTTGAAGATTTCTGGATGTGAAATTTCTTTTAGATATATTTAAAGCAATTTTTCTAATCTGTTTCCTTCAATTTTACTCTAGAAACATAATGTTTAATTTAATTTTAAGCACTTTATTTTTATATTATTCATCTATTTTGTATCTAACAATTCATTTTGTTGCATAAATAGGAATTCTCCTGTTTCTACAAATCAAGATAAATATGTAATTATTTTTTCCAACTTATTTTATGCATTTTTGTGTTTTTAGGTCATTTGTCCATTTGGAATTTATTGCTGTATTCATGAGGCATGAAACACATATCTAAACAATTTTTTCCACTATACTATCTTTGAATATAGTAACGATTGCTTTTTCAGTGGTTTTTTTTTACCCTCAGGCTTTTCAAACTAATCTTTTGTGAGCCTTTTGTTCTAATTCAAAATTTTCTATATTGTTCCATTGATCTATTTTTTTCTATTTTATTAACCATAACCAAGTAGATTTAATAACTACCACTTTATAATATAATTTGAGTTCTGACAGGGCAATCCCTCAGTCATCTTTTTTTCCCTGTACCGTTTCCCTTTATTTTCCTTAGTGTTTCCATATATTTTAAACTTTTTTTCTCTTTCATTGTATTTTAATTCCCCCCACCCAACTGTATGAAGTAGCTGCTTGCAATTTTGATTGGTATAGTTTTGAATCTATAAATTTATTTGAAAATTATTGATATTTTTAAAATATTTGTTTAGTCTAGTTCTGTGAATGTGATATCCCTCTCATTATTTAGTTATCTTATTTCTGTCCAAATCATTTTATGGCTTTCTTTATATAAGCCTCATATATTATGAGCTACCTTAATGCCTGCATTTTAAATATATTTTATCATTATTTCCAGTCCAACATGAGCATTTATTGGCCAACTATGCCAGACATTATAGTAGGTACAGAAGATACAAATAAACAAAAGCAGTTATTGCCCATATAACATGAAGGACCTGTCCAGATGTGAAGATTGGGACAGTATTATCTTCAAAGAAATCATCTGCAACTAGAGGTACGTTAACCACTTCATTGCCTATACTCATTGCTTGTCTTTATTTTTCTCTTTCCTTATATGTAAAAAGGGTGTTCCCGATAATCTTCAACAAAAGGTAAGGAGCTACAGGGGCTAAAACCCAGGCAAGCTAGACATTGAAATAAAGTAAAGGGGAAATCCTTGAAATGCAAAAGGGATATTCTACCCCCTAAAAAAGGTGAGGAGGCAGCTAGGTTGTACAGGAGAAAGACTTGCAAGACTGGAATCCAGAAGAACAGGGCTCAAATTTGGCCTCAGACACATATTAGCTGTGTGATCCTGGTTGTCTCATGTGTAGAATGAGTTAGAGAAGGAAATGGCAAACTGCTCTGGCATCTTTGTCAAGAAAAGCTCCAATGGGGTCACAAAGAGTTAAGACTAAACCAACTGAACCACTGCGAAAGAGGAAAAGACGTGAGCTGGTCAGAAATGCTGAACCCTTTGAAGAACTCAATGGCAAAGAGACCTGCCCAGTCCAGTCTAGCAGCAGTTACCTAAGTCAGCCTAGGAGGAGACTGGTTCATTTATTTAAGGCACTGTTGAATAGAGGAAGCCCAGTTCAGCTACTGGTCTAGCAAAGACACTGTGTCCTGCAAGGAGTGACCCCAACTGAAATATGAAAATATTCTGGAGAAAGAATGGGCATGGAGGTCCTGTGGTTCCAGAGTTGTAAATTGCCTTGGTCATGTATGTTGATTACATATGTGCTTCATTAATACTGAACTTTTAAGTTAGTTTCCACTCTTCTCTCATTTTGGATTCTGGGGTAATTGTGAGAGAATACCTTTGTTGCTGGGGAAAGTGTTGCAGAAACATTATACTATTTGAATTAATGCTTTTGCTAAAGAATTAACTAAATCAACTGGCCAATTGTTAGGGCAAGCACACTGGTAGGGGCATATGAATTACATTTAGAAAAGCCATTGTATCTTTACACCTAGAACCCTGCTAATGCTGAGTCACTTTTCTGGGAATGGAACCAAACAGTGGTGGTATGAGTCGGACAAGTTAACCCCTAGTGGGTTTTACATTTATAATTACTTAGTATTTCTAAAAATGTGATGTGGTGAAAGTGGACAGCTTTGCTCTTTATGTGTTTTCAGTGGGCAATTCCACAATGAATATAATGCTGGATTGTACTTTTAAATTAGTACTTTTTATTGTGTTAAGAAGAAAAAAAACCAAATTTTCAATGCTTATGTTTGTAACATAAATGTACTATTTTATTAAAAACTCCTTTCACATCTGTTAATGTAATAATACAATTTTTATGGCATCTCTTTTGATGTGATTTGTTTTACTGATTATTTTACTAGTGCTGAATTTGCTTTACATTACTGGTATAAATCCTACAGGATTATAAAAAAATTTTTTTCAAGTATTACTATACACTTTTTATCTCATTGATGAGCCCACAGTAGTTAGCTGGCCCAGGACCCTCAACCATGCTTCACCCCATTATGTTCCCACCATGTCAGTATATTATCCTGCTACTACTATCACCAAACAACCTTCTGAGGTGTGGAACTCCTCCTCTAGGAATGTGCAGCTAGTACTGGAGAATGCCCCAGAGCCCTGGTCATGCATTATCACTGCAAAGTTTCCTGTCATGCTGCTAAAAGTTCTAGAGGACAAAAGGAAAGACCAGAGATAAAGGTCCATTTGTTTCCATAGGATTATACTCAGTTTTACTGGGTAAGGTTTTTTCTTTTTTTGGCTGTATAGATAGACATATATTTTGCTTTTTTTAAAAAAAAAATATCATGTTCTCTCTATAAAATGATTATTTTACATGCATTTATAATCTATCTCCCAATTACCCCCCAACTGAATAAGAAAATATTGTGTTTGTCCTTCGTTGCTGAAGAAGACCATGCCATCAGAGAAATGGTGACATGACTTGCATTTGACTTTGTTTTTGAGTGAAGGAGGGCTGTGTAAGTCACCAGTCTCACTTCTCCTCCAGAGCCATCTGAATCCAGTGACCAGATATATTCATCAGGATGACTGGAGATGACCCAGGATGCATGGGGAGACCTTGGGCCCTTCCCTTTATGTAGGTACTCATTTAAGGTGAGGCAATGCCCATTCATTGAATAGGCCTGTTTAAGAAGTAGCCAGGGCATGGCCCCTTTAATGAGGTGAAGAAAAAGAAAGACATGAACTGGGAGGGAAACAGCAAGAGTTACTATTGATAATCATTGTAAAACTAGGAGGGTCCAGGGCAGGTGAGGGGAGGGGAGGAAGATGCAGCCAGCTGAATGGGGACCCAGCTAGGTAGGTAACTCACCTCCTCCTCTTCTGTCTACCTCCCCCTCTTCTTCCTTCTCCTCTCCAAAGGAAGGTAAATTTGGATGACCAAAAGATGCCCAGTTGAGTTTTACTGGCTCGTTCCTCTCCCCTCCCCTTCCCTCCTGTCTCCTCTCCTCTCCCAAAACATAAACCTACTGCACTCTGAAGCTGGGACTCCAATAGGCCCCCGCCTAAGGGTTCTTCTGGGCCCTCCTACCTTTACAGTGATAATCAATAGTAACTGTTGCTCAATAACAAAATAAATAAACCAATGAATGAATATATAAGTAGATAAATAATGTTCTCATCATGGACATTTATAAACCAGTAAAACAAATCGACAAATTGTCTATAACCAAAATATTTATGTCTCTTTTTACATTTTAAGTTCATCATTTCTCTAGCAGGAAGCAAGTGACGTGTTCCATCTCTATTTTCCTGGACTTGTTGTTTATCATTGGACCTATAAGATCTATAACTAGATCTATAACTGTTACTGAACACCCCCCTGCATCTGTGTGTTTCCTTCTAAAAACCACTGAATAATGATATAATTTATATGGTGTTTTAAAGTTTGCAAAATGGTTTATGCATAAGTATATTTCATTTGATGCTCAAAACAGCCCTGGGAGGTGGGTGTTATCTTTATTCCCACTTGACATGTAAGTAAACTGAGGCCCAGGGAAGTTAAATGATATGCCCAGGATCACACAGCTAGTGAGTCCCTGAAGGTGCATTTGAACTCTGACCTACCTGACTCCAGGCCCAGTGATCTACCTACTGAGCCAACTAGGTATTTAGTAAGGTATTATAGCAGGAACAGCAGTTACTCAAACATTTAGCCCAAAAAATCTGGAGTACACTCTCCCATAAATTCACACAAGCCCACGGGGAGAGTGGGCACAACCTGAAAGTATAAAAGAGAATGAGATATATGTACAGAAAATATATATGGAAGGGGGTAATGCAACCCTTGATTACTAAAAGCTCTTTTCTCCCTTCACAGAATTCTCAAGAAGCTCCCTTTAATTCCCCAGGGTGCTTAGAATGTCAGGTCTTTGTAGATTCCATAATTAACACTTCTAACATAAGGAAGCACATTCACTGAAGCTGCCTTTCTTCAAGTGACTATTCTTTTTACTGGATGTGTAACATCCTTTTAATCTACCTTTTCCAATTCTAGCTGGATCCTACTCCACTACTAATTCAATCTCTCAAAGCCCACAGTCACTGGAGAGGAAATAGGAAGAAAGAGCGATTCCCTCTTAGGATGTTGGCTCCACCTGACATCCTCTGAACTAAAACTCTTAGACTATTAGACTAGCTCACAACTTGATTTGTCCATGACTTGACCGCTATTTTTTATACCTGGGTCCAGAAGGATGTCTGATTGTTTTAGGCTATCACACAGGATGTTACCTTTTGTGTCGTCTGTCTTCATCCAATGTTCAGAGAACTATGAGCTTTTCAAATTATTTAAGGTTTATTCAAATGTAGCTTACACTTTTGATTGATTGAATAAATTGAAGTCTTTGGGCCTTCCAAAATCATATTAATTGGGTGTGATTAGATTAGAAACTCTCCTTTGAAGCAGCTAAATGGCTCAGTGGATAAAGCATTGGTCCTGAATTCAGGACAACCTGAGTTCAAATGTAACCTCAGACACTTACTAGCTGTGTGACCCTGTAGGACAAGGGTGTGTGTGTGTGTGTGTGTGTGTGTGTGTGTGTGTGTGTGTGCTGAACTAATTGATAGTCATGTATCATTATATGAATAATTATGTACATCATAAAACTTATAATCTCTTTAAGAGTGCAAGTTATGGAGAAAGTACCTACCTACTTTGGCAGAAGTTTCCTCATCCTGAAACTACCTATATCTATGAAATCACATGCCTGGTTTCTTTCCATATCCCTTTAAAATTTGCATAAAAATACAAATTTAAAGATCAAATATTTGATCCTATTATTGAGTAGGAACTGACATGGTCAGTTAGTTTATATGGACACTTAAGTCCATATAAACTAACTCTCAATACTCTAAATGTGAGATCCTTGACCAATGACCGAGGAATGGATGTATTTCCAGATAAATGGAAACATATCACTCTCAATGTTCCTACAATAAATGAAATCAGCAGACAAAAAAAGTTGATATTAAGCATGAAGATGTGTCATTAATTCTCCTTGAAGTGACAAATAATGACATTAGCGGAGTTAACTTAAATGAGTAGAAAGGCAATAAAAATATTTTGTGGGGGATTTTGCTCATTATATTGCAGTGCTCATAATAAGTATTTGTGAAAAGACCACAAAGAAAATAATTCTAGTTTATTCCTCAGTATAAGTTGCAGAATAATCCTATGAAAAACTTCATAGAATTTTAATAATTATATTAACATATAATTTGTTATTTAGTGACTTCACTGAAAAAGTGGGCATAGGAAATTGCAAAAATATGTTAGATAATACGTGATTGAGGATTAGGAATGCTAAAGACATGTAGAAAGTACACAAGGCTCATTCCCATATACCATAAATACTCTATGAGAAATAAAGAAGAAAGTGCTGAACATGGAGAATACAAAAAAAAAATCACCAAAAATTAAATTAATTTTATTTTAACATAAAAGAAATACTCATTATAAATATAGAAATGATTCCTGATTCAGCTGTTTCTGTACAGTCAGAATATCAACTTGTTGGAGCAAAACTGGAAGAATAAAATTGGAAAAAAATAAATTTCTGTTAAAGCAAATCCAATATGACCTACTTAAATGGTTATTTGTCCCCCTCCCCGCAAAAAAAGAAAAGTTGGAAAAGAAGTGGAAGAAAAGACATTAACATCCATTATAATAATTTCATGTAGATATAGGGAGCTGATTAGGGATTTTCCTGAGTAACTTGAGCTTGCTTGGTGAGAAGCCTTCGTTTGAGACTTTAATTATATCTCCCTTTGGAGGCTGTGTGAATGACTATAGATGAAGTGGCTGGCTGTTGCTCTTATGGATTGAAGCCATACCTTTATATTGAACTTGTAAAACACAAGTTTAACTGAGGTAAATCAATTGCTATTACAAGGAAACCAAAAGAATCCAAGAACTATCTCACATAGCAAACTCTTTATCTTCTTTC
This sequence comes from Potorous gilbertii, assembly GCA_028658325.1. Taxonomy (NCBI): domain Eukaryota; kingdom Metazoa; phylum Chordata; class Mammalia; order Diprotodontia; family Potoroidae; genus Potorous; species Potorous gilbertii. The sequence goes on from JAQQSK010003840.1 coordinate 48,857, forward strand.
CAAGCAGAGATTTTTGGCAGTTGAGGGCAACACTGATGTAGAATATAAACTCATTTGTAAAATCTTACAGAAGATGGTGGTAGAAGATTATAAACACACACACACAAATCATAAAACAGTGAAAGATAGCAGAGGAAAAATCAAATTTAAAGAATGTTTGGCAACATATTCAACTATTCAAAGTCATCCCAAGGGCATCTTAGATAAATATGTAAGGAGGGTGATAAATAGATTTTTAAAAAAAGAGATCTGTAAAGATTTTATTAATAAGCTCTTTTTACCAACAAGGACAATGGATCTATCACATTAATATTCTAGCATTCTAGTCCTGTACATACTATTGCAGAAGTTAAAAATACCAGTGAAGGAAAAAAAATTTCAAAAATTATTTTCAATATCTGCCTTCTCATGTGCCTATTCATGGGCTGCTAAATAGAGTTAGAAAAAAATCACTCCAATGTATTACTGGGGATGTTAGAAATTTATGTTATTATCTTATCTTAACTGGTCTCTCAATGCCACAAGAAAATTCTTTTCCTCTTCCCTTACTGAATCTCTATTTTATATCCTACAGATAGATGTTCCAAATACTCTCTTCTCTTCACAAGCTTCCTATAGTTCCTGTCCATCCTCCATCTCAGGAGACAAAACTGCCTCCTGCTTTACTGAGAAAATAGATGCCACCTGCCTTAACAGGCTCCTTCTCATCACCCTCATTCTAGATCTCAAAATTCCTTGTCATCATCCTCCTTTACTTTCTAATGAAGCAGTAGTCTTTCTCATTAAGCAGAATTTCACTGATTATAGTTTTATGGGATTCCTCCCTACCATTTCCAACAATTATCTCTTTCAATCTCCCTCCCCCTACTCTCCTCAATGTTTGGAACCTTATCATCTTGGAATGCCCCTCTACATCCCATTCCCATTTTACCACTGATGAATTCCTCTGGGGGGCCTCCATTTTGGAGAGGAACACAGGCTGGCTACATTTTAATTCACCTCCTGGCTCTGTTTCTGGACTTTGATCTCTTCCTCTGAATCATCCCTCCACCATACCAAGTCCCTTAGTCAAGGCTGGTCATACTTCATTCCCCTCCCAAGAAATGCTTCTAACTCTTCAGGGTTTGGCATTATACTCCTTCTCCTCCCACTTTCCTCTCTGGCTTTCAGGTTCTTTTTATATGCTGTTTTCCCACTTTAGAATATAAGGTTCTTGTGGTCAAGCATAACCTTTCTTTTTGTATGTATTTCTATCCCCAGCACTTGGCACAGTGTCTGGCATATAGAAACATTTAATAAATGCTTCATACCTTGCCTTGTCTTTGTCCTTCCCATTGCTTCGTTAAGTCATTCTCTTTCTACTGACTTTTTTGCTTGATGACTAGAAACATGCTAAGGGGTTCCTCGTCTTTTAAAAACCTTCAGTTAATTCAACATCTCTCTCAAGCTATTATCTTATACCATAGCTCTTTTCCCTTTCACAAGTCAAACCTCAAGAGAAAAGTATTTCTATAGTCAACGCCTCTGCTTCATTTCTTATTTATTCTAGGGTATTCTAGAGTCCACTTGAACTGGCTGGAGAGAACCTACTGCTAAATTTCAGTGTGAGCATTGGAAATCATCAAATGCTAAAAAATGACCTTGATTCACTATTTTGTTGATTAGTTAGTCTTAAGAAAGTGATGGAATAAGCCTTAGTAATGCATATTAAACTTAAAAGTGGGTCATATGTACATTTCTCCACCAGAGAGCTCATTATGCCAACATACATAAACATATACTAACACATTCACTGATTGGTGCTTTGTAGACTTCTGACCACTCAACTGACATGAAACTCCTTTCTCAAAGGTTATCATCATCTATTAGTTGCTAAATCCAATAGCTTTTGCTCAGTCCTCATTCCTCTTGACCTCTCTGACCTTTCTGACAATGCCAACAACAAGGTCTTTTTGGATATTTTCTCCTCCCTGAATCATTCCATTCTACTTCTCCTTCCCGTCAGGCTTTTCCTTTGCTGTATTGTTATTCCTGTCTTGCCACCCCCAGCCCAAACTGTAGGTCTTTCCCCATCTCCTGTGACCATTTTTCCTGTCATCTCAGTACCTATGGGAAATTTTTTTACCATCTCTTTTGAAATGCCTCCCAGATCTACATATTCAATCCTTCTTTCATACCTGAGATCTATTTCCTCATGACCAAAGCTGCCAGTTAAAACAATTCCAACATAATGTTCTATAGGCATCTCAAACTCACATATTGAAACTAAAACTCCTATTTTCCCCTGAACTGCTCATTTTCCTAACTTCGCCATTCTGTTTAGGGCGCTAGTATGTTTCCAGTCACCCGAATTCAAAATCAAGTATTTATCTTTGACTTTTTACCCTTTTTTAATTTTCTTTATAGTTTAAGACATATAATCAGTAACAAGGCCTTGTTAATTCTACCTTCACAGTCTTTTGTATTTGTTCCTTTCTCTCCAATCACATAGAAATCACCTTAGCTCCAATCTTCCCAAACTCTTGCCTGAACTATTAAAACTACCTTCTAATTGGTCTCCTTGTTCCACTTTCTCCCACCTCTAATTCATCCTTCCCTCTCCCACTAAATTGATATTAATAACTTAAGTCTTACCATCTCAGTCCCCTGATCTAAAACCACCAGTGGCTGCCTGTGACCTCGGTGACACAGTCAAAACAACTTTTCTTAACACTGAAAATTCTTCATCATCTGGCCTCAGTCTAACTTTATTATTTGTCATTATTTCCCTTTGTGTATTTTCAGCTGCAGTCAAAATGGTCTTCTTACTATTTCCCTTACATGATAATTCATCTCCCACTGCCTTGCTTTTGCACAACCTTTATCTTTTTGGCATACACTTCCTCCTTACCTCAGACTCATAAATTCTCTAACTTCCAGAGCTCAGTTCATCATTTTCTCTGAAAAGTCAATCACACAAAGATAGAAGCCAACAACCGAGATAAATTTATTTGATGATCTACTGATTATCAAAGGAGTCATAGCCTAGCCACCAAAGAGTTCACACGGAAGGATTCTTTTCAGATAATGATGTCCTCCAGATACTCATGTTTGCAGATGACAGTGTGCTGGCTACATACAATGAATCCTAAATGAGAACGACAAACACTCAAGAGAGTTTAGCCTAAGAGTTCTTGGAGGAAAAAAATCAAGTGGGATGAAAATTACCCATTCTTCAGTCCAGGATATATATTCAGAAGGAGAGGATACTGAACTGGCCCATATGAACATAGATATCTGGTAGATCCTATGGATGGATTATGATTTGATTCAACGTTAAATAAAGAGGGAGTCAGCTGGACTACACTGGGGAAATTACATTGCATTTCAAATGTTCCTAAGCTTTTCTTTCCAGCAAATAAACAAAGGAAAATCCTTTATTTTATTACTACCACCAAGAACTGTCTGATGTTTCTATCTGGTTGTGAATCGTGGAATGCCTCATTTTTCACTCCTGAACCACATGTCCAATAAATCTTTTACTCCATTCCTCTATACTTATCTTCTCATTAAATCACCAAATAACATAGCATATGTTGATTTAATTTGGAGTGTTTTTAAAAATCAAATTGGCTTTGGAATTTTTCTATTTTTTCATCCTCTGCAAGTTATGGTGGCATGTAAGCTATGATTACTTTCATGGTGGTCCTTTTGCAAATTCTATGCATAAGTACTGATATAAGCTTTTCAAAGAGGCAGAGATAAAGAAGAACTTTTCAGACACAGGCCACGCAAAAATGATGATGGGAGATGAAATATCATGTAAAAGAAACAGCAAGTCACATATGTTGACTAGTAATTTCAAGAAATTTCTTAGTATTTTTGGATACGTGATAGAACAAATTAGACCAGCATCTTTATTTGCCTTTTATAAGTCTTCATATTTAGCAGGAGAGGAACCTCCCTTTGTCCACTGGTTTAATTTATGGTCAGTTTTACAGATTGAGGCAATCAAATTCCTTTAGAAATGCATGGTGAGGATGGTGGAGTAGAAAGACACACATATGCGAGCTCTGAAACAGCCTATAAAATATTTGTAAAGAAGAACTCCTAACAAATTCTGGAACAGTGGAAGCCACAGAACAATGGAGTGAAGGAGATTTCTGTTCCAGAAAGACCTGAAAAACCCTCACCAAAGGTCCATCACGCAGAGGACCAGAGTGGAACCCAGCCCTGCCTTGGCCTTGCAGATCCGAGAGGAACAGATAAGAGCAGGCTTCAGGGACAGAATCTCTGGTGGCCACCAAGGTCCCTCCACCCACAGGCGCACAGGTCAGTGAGAGAGACTGTTTGGTGGGCCAAGAGGGGAGCAGGGGGTCTCCATAACTCAGGCCCCCTCAGGAGGCAGCGGCAGAGGCAGTGGCGGCCAGAGGCTCCCAGAGCAGGCAGGACCTCGGGTCCATTACTGAAGGTCTCCACATAAATCCCCTGAGGGAACTGAGCCTGGGAGGCGGCCCTACCCCCACCTGAGAACCTGAATTTAATCTTACCCTGAATAGCAGCCAGGCCTGCCACTGAAAGCCCTGAGGCTGGGGAGCAGCATTTGAATTTCAGACCCCAAGCACTAGCTGGGTGGATCTGGGCGGGGGTGGAGAGGAATCTCAGAAGCTAAGTAACTGGCTTGGAAAATGTCCAGAAAAGGGAAAAAAATAAGACCATAGAAGGTTACTTTCTTGGTGAACAGATGTTTCCACCTTTCCTTTCTGATGAGGAAGAACAATGCTTACCATCAGGTAAAGACATAGAAGTAAAGGCCTCTGTATCCCAAATATCTGAAGC
>JAQQSK010003843.1:0-174072 GCA_028658325.1 Potorous gilbertii
TATGAATGAGTTATAATACGCATTATTGGACAGGACTTCCAGATCAATGAGATCTTGTGTCAATTTGATAACTGCTCTATAGATACATATAAGTATATAAGTACCTTTCTACCTATATTTTGTATATATGTATGCAGTACTAAAATTGCTTCCATTTACAATCTAGTTAGCAATCTAGATTAGCAAATAATTGCAATAAAAGTAGAACTTTTAATTAAAACTCTGATTCTTCCTAACTTCCTCAAAGTGAGAACCAACTTTGAAGGAACGTTTAGCTGGTATCTTTTTTTTTTTAATTTGGAGTCAATAGCATTTATTAAATGTCTTCTACTTGAAGAAACTCTGTTAAGTTCTGGAGACAAAAAGAAAGGCAAAAAGTAGACTGTTCTCAAGGAGGTCGCAAAACCATGAGGAAGAAAACACAAATCTGTACAAAAAGATCTATATAAGTAAAATAAGTGTAATCTCAGCGGAAAAATAAAATTCTCTAAGGAGAACTGGGAAGGGCTTTTTAAAGAAGTCAAGACTTAAGAAAGTCAAGGAAACTATGAAGCAGAGAGGATGAGGGAGGGAATTTCTGATTTAAAGGATGAACACTGTAGGGTGGGGCCTTGGGTCTTGGAGTTGAGAAATGGAGTGCCCCCAGACAGTAGACTACAAGGAGAGAAGAAAAGTATAAGGAGATGTAGGAAGGGACCCAGTTACTAAGGGTTTTACAAGTCAAACAGAATATAATGTGTTTGATGCTGGAGGTGATAGGGAGCTGCTGGGGTTTACTGAGTAAGTGAGGGTGATGTGGTCAGACTTGCACTTCATGAAGATAAAATCTGACAAATGAGGTAGGGTGAGATTTGAGACTAAGACAACCGTCAGCTCACTATGGCAATCATCCAAATTTTCTAGCATAAAGAATTACAAAGTGTAGAATGAATTTCTGAGGCTTATAGACATCATAGAGAAGTGACTAGGAATGGATCACTTCTAGGATTGACATAGTAGAGGGCTGAACCAGGAGTCAGGAGATAGGGGTTCAGAACCTAACCTTAACACCTCCTAATTCCAGTGTCACCTTGGATAAGCGACAATTTCTCTTAGTCTCAGATTCTTTTGTATTTTTAAAAATCACAATTTATAAGAATTCTTCCTTAAAAGCCCCCAATAATGGTAAAATACTACAATGTAGTCCTTTTACATATTCAAGAGTAAAGGTAATAGTGAAAAACCAAACACAACAAAACACGAAATTGTAAGGGACAGAATCATCACCTTCTTTATAGGTAGAATAACGATTGCATCCAGCTACCTCACAGGACAGTGAGCAGAGTGCTTTATAAATACTAAAGCCTTGTGTGCAAGAGAGTTTGGCTGCCCCTTAAAGCACTGTGAAATTTAAATATACCAATATGCTAATTACTATTAGAAACCATAGGATGGATTTAATGTAGAAGTCCTTTCTTCAGTTTTTGGATTCTCTAAGGACCTTTGAATTTTCAGTAGTTACATTGGATAAAATGGTATCATTTGAAATGCACATCCCTAGAGGGTTTAGCTTAGGAGTAAATTAATTATCCTCTTCTCTGCCTCTCTGGTAGTCTCTTTCTTTCTGTGTTGTACTATCTCACTATTCCTCCCTCCCCCCTTCTCTCTTGCAGTTTCCAGCTCTATTTTTCCTACCCCCATCATCTATTTTTCTTTCTTGGTCTCTGTCCTACATTTCTCTCTCCACCTGTACCACAAACTATAATAACCAACAGGAGAAAGTAAAAAAGAGAATTTGAAAAGCTTCTATTGATCTAGAGGAGAAATTTCTTTGAAATTTGGAGGGCACCTCTAAAGAGCCCTTTCCTAGCACTGCTACAACCTAGCAGTCTCTTTAATCTAGGTTTAAGGCCTGTTGTCTGCAAGAAGCCCTTGTTAATACCTTACACACTTATCGCCTACAAAATTTTGACCCATCCTGTGCTCTTATCCCTTTCAATAGATTCTTCATATATAAGGTGTCCAAAAAGTCTAGTAAAGCTGCACTAAGACTTTTCAGGACATCACATCAAGAGAGAGTGTTGTCTAATGAGTAGATGCTGATCTCAGAGGCAGGAAGACCTGGATACAATGCCTACCTCTGACATATACTGGCTACATGATCTGAGCCAATCATTTAACCTTTCAGTGTCCTCTGGGCAACACTCAAACACTTAAGGAGTGTTGGTAAAGAAAGTGTCTTCCCTGGAAATTCACTATACCAATGAGATCACTAGTCCAGATGCCAACCTCCCTATTCTACCTCCACACGCTAATAGATAGAAAAAAATTTGTTTAAAAATGTATTGCACATGCTCAGTTGATAAAAGTTAGAATCTCCTATTGTGAGTTCATGAAGGTCAAAAACACTCATGATTGAAATTCTTCATCCTGTGGATTTGTTGTTGTTGTTTGGTTTTTTCAGTTGTGTTTGACTGTTCATGACCCCATTTGGGATTTTCTTGGCAAAGATACTGAAGTGATTTGCCACTTCCTTCTGTAATTCATCTTACAAATAAGGAGACTGAGGCAAATATGGGCCAGGGTTATAGCTAATAAGTGTTTGAGGCCAGATTTGAACTCAGAAAGATGAGTCTTCCTGACTTCAGGCCCCGTACTCTATCCATTCTATCATCTAGCTGTCCACGTACCTTGTAGATAGATACACTCAGGCCTTATTTACTGTCTAACAAACTAAAACCCTTTGGTCTTCCTGAAACCATGGTTACGTTCCTATGTCAAGCATGATATTACAGTAGAGAGAAACAAAAGAGTAATTCTGCACAGTTTGAGATCTTAAAATGGTTGAAAAAAATCTCACGATACATGAAGGCAGGCTGATAGGCAAGCACACTCTCTTAACCATTCCTGTTATATAAGAAATCTACAGTGACAGTCATTTCATTGAGGGTAGGTAGGAGAGAAAAAAGAGTTGTTCAATAACTCATCCCTTCAGTCACTGCTGTGAGAAGAAGTTTCTGAGTAAGTAGGCCTTGGTCAACTATTTCTGCTCCTTTCCACTACTATTCCTATCTCTATCTTTCTGCAGCTAAATTTCTACACCAAGAATATTCTCTTTTTTTAAAAATCATATATTTCTTTCTTAACCCTCTGCTATCTCATTCACAGCAGCTTTACTTCAGTGAAACTACTTTCTCTAAGATCACCTCTGACTCCTTTCTAGCTATATCAGATTATTTCATTTTAGTTCTCATTCTCACCCATCTACCTACTACAATTAAGGCTATTGATCAACTATGTCTTGAAACTATTTTGCAAGAACTTTTGGGACACACTTCTGATTCTTCCCTTACTTCTTTCCATGCTTTTTTCCCTTTCTACTTCATTGTTTCTATATCTTTATCAAATTTCTCCCTCCTACCACAAAAAAATGGACATTCCCAAAGGTTGATTCTTGACCTTCTGCTTTTATCAACTTATTCTCAATCCCTAAAAGTTCAATGGCTTAAAGCACTATCATATGAGTTTATTAGTATTAATAACTCTTATCTCAATGATGCTAATTTTCAAATGCATTTTGCCAGTGTTTAACTTTCACCTCCTCACCAATCACGTCCAGCCATGTCCACCACCAGTCCAATCCACTGCAGATTGTCCTTTGTCACTTCAGATTCAGCATGCCTAAAACCAGAGTAATCATCTTCTCTTTGATACAGTTTCTCTATTTTGTTGTTCTCTTTGAAGGTAATGAGACCACCATATATTCTCAATTAAACAAATTCAATCAAATACTTTTTAACAATTTGAGTGGTTTAAATTCCTCCTTAGATTTTCATGTGTAATCTTACCAATTCCTCTACTACAATACCTCTCAGATGTGACTATTTATTTTGTCAAAACTGTATAACTCACATTATAACAATCTAATTGTTGGGTGACTACAATATTATCTTGACTGGTCACTCTGACTCCCAGTTTCCCTCTTTTTCAGAGTATCTTCTAAAAAACTATTACTTAGTTTGCTTTTTTTTTATTCCGATATCCAAACTTTATAAGGAATGAACATCACTATATAAGACCAAGTACCATTCCCCAGTGGGCAAGTGGTTAAAAAATAGGAGTAATTGTTTTTCAAAAGAAGGAATGAAAACCATTATAATGAGGATGGCTCCAAATCACTACTAGTAAGAGAACTATCCATCAAAGTAACTGATATTTTCTCTCACATCCATAAAGTTAGTAAAAATAACAAAAGAGATGAAAAGTCAGTATTATAGGGGCTGAAAAGATGTGCACATACATTCTTGGTAGAGTTATAAATTGGTTCTACCTTTATGGAAAGCAGTTTAAGCTAAAACATGACTAATATGCCCATACGCTTTGAATCAGAAGTCCCACTGTTAGACATATTATGAAAGGCATTCAAAGAAAGAAATACAAATATAGATAGCAAAGAACTAGAAACATACGTCCACTGAGGAATGACTAAACAGATTGTGGTACACAAATGTAATGAAATATTCATATACCTTTAAGAAATGTAAATATGAAGAATGCAAAGAATAATATTAAGGGAAAAATTGGGACTGATTCAGAGTGAGGTGAGTAGGATCAGGAAAACAGTATATACCTTGCCTACAATAATGAAAATGGAAGGAATTTTTAAAATGAATACTGTTTAATTATATAATGACCAAACTTGGCCCCAGAAAAGAGTTGAAAAAATGCATCTCTTTCCTTTCTTTAAATATGTGGGGGACTATGGGTATGAAACAATTCATTCTGTCAGACTTGGGTAACATGTTGGCTAGCTTTTCACACCTGTTTTTTCCTTTTTCTTTTTTATTCTTTGTTATTGCATGGTTTACTGAGTAAGGGAAGAGAAAGGAATGTGTCCGGTAATTCTAAGTGATATAAAAATAATTTTAATAATCCTACCTAAAATAATTCTGTGATATCCTAATCTTTTCTTTGATTTTCAGAGGCCTAAGCACTTAAGGACATAGTTCACACCATAATCACATACATGCTTCTGCTGTTTGGAACCTCTTGTTGAGCATTGATGTATTTGCATACTATGTATTATATTGCCAGCTAAACTAGGAATTTCTAGAAGGCAAGAAAAATGTCCTCCATTTTCATAGTATTTCCTATAGAAACTGAATATAATGTTATGTATATATTCAATAGGCATTTAATAGATGCTTGCGAGATAGATGAGTAAATATTTGGAGAGACTTTCTTATAAAAGGCACACTTTAATAAACTCATCCTCTTCTCTCTGCCAAAGGACCTGAAAATTTTTCTATCAGATATGTGCCAAAAAAAAAAATCACCTTATAAAACAGAAAAGGATAAATTCTAAGGCTGGAGAAGAAGCATCTCTCAAATGCATATATTTTAGGAACAGAGAATAGCAGAGTAGATGACAACCTTAGGCTTTTCTCCCTCTTCTGAAGATAGTTGGCTGAAGTAAGGAGATACTGATGTTCCCACATGGACAGAAGATAAACATGAGCTTTTTTAAACAGACAAGTCACAGCTCGGAAATTTTTCAGTTTTTCTCATTGAAAAATCAATATCCATCAGCAGTTTGAAATTAAAGGAAAGATTAGGCCCCAGTTTTATACATGCCTTATTGTATTGCAAAAGCTTTCTACTCAGTCAGATAAATCTTCTTTAAGAGGATTAGGAAAGTTTCATTATCTTTATCTAACCTGAACCAACACTAACTCCGACAAATTAATCTATAGACTGGACAAAAGCCGATAGCTGTTGTGAAGAAACAGTGCTCTCGAGTTTCTTTCTAATTGAGCGGTGGGGTCTCTTTGCTTCCAACCACTGGAAATCCAGTTGGTTTCCAATGAAAGAATGTCACCCTTTGTCAGTCAAGAGAGCCCATAGTCCAGCCTCCTTGGGTCTCCTTCCTCTAACCTCTCCTCTAGCCTGAAAGAGGTGACAAGTTGGTCTGAAAAAGGTTCCCAGTGGCTTTCCCTATCTTGCCTTTTATAAATGCTACTGTGCTCCAACACAGAATAGAATATACCTCAAACATATGCAGGTTATAAGGATTCATTGACTTGAACCCAGGAAACTGTGAACATTTTAAGGAAGACATTTTAAGAAAGAAACTCCCATCATTATCCATTTACCTTTCTTGCGAGCTAGTCTCTGGCCCAAATGCTCAACATTCCTCAGAGGGACACCTGTTCTACCATTTCCCAATCCCAAATATTTCTTGAATAGCACAATGAAGAACATCGTTCACTTAAGCTCCATAAGTGGCCCATATTGTAGCCCATATTGGCTTTGACGTGCTTACACGATCCATCTTATTTCTGAAAAGTGATAGCCTTGTTCCATTTGAGCCTGTTCCTCTATGGTGCCTGACAGTTCTTTTTATTTCAGTGCCACATTTCCTGAATTTGAAGATAACTTTGCTGTCAAGGCCACTGAGGTGCCATTGACACGTCGCTTCCAATGCTGAGAATTTTTAGCTTCTCTGGAGCAGAGCCCAGGTGGCAGGTGGGGCAGTGAAAACTCAGACAACCTTGTTTTTTGTACTCTCCAGAAATTTCCAAGAGAGACAGCAATTTAATCCAGATAGCTGTCTTTACCGAGTACTTCTCCCATTTTCTAAGAAGGTACATCATGCACCAGTAACTTATCTTTATAGCCACTGAGGCAGGCAGTTCTGATTTTCATGAAATGCCCACTCCCACTTCTCCTCATGTCCTGAAGTTGATCCGTTGTTCTTGAAAGCTATGCCTAGGGCACTTAATTTTAATAGGTCTTAGCAAGCTTTAAAGAGTTAGAGAATAAAAGAAATGAATTATATACCAACAAGTATATGGATCAACCTAGCTGTGATTGGAGGAGTCATCACCAGAAGGTTGAGTTACAGGTACTAATGAATATTGTTGGCCAGACCATCTATTAAGGCAGATAGATAGAGCTGTAATTTGCACCAGTGGAGAAAATACCCACACTGAAAAAATCACAACTTTTTCCCCTAGTAGAGAAGAAAATAATCTAGTCACATTGAAGGAGTGTTTATCCTGGTGTTTTTCTAGGCTGGTTTTATGAAGAGAATGTATGAAAGCAGACTACCTAAGCTGCTACGATACAGTATGTTTTAGGGTGTGTGGAAAGATGAGTACTGTTAAGGATGTATTGGAATGACTCCGTAAGAAAAATAAACACACTAGATGATTTTAAGGATTTACTGAAGCATCAGCAGGAAAGGTCAAAGGATCATCCATCCTTTAAGAGGTTCTAAAGAAGTAAAGGGACCTTAGAGACCATGGAGTCTAATTCCCTTATTTTACAAATGAGGTAACTGAGGCACAAAAAGATTGAGTGACTTTCCCAAGGTCCCAGAGCTAGTGATTATCCAAGGGGGTGATTTGTACAGAGATCTTCCTGATTCTGGGACTTGGAAACAAAAACAGCCAACTAATTATCATGGCACATAATCATTAGGAGATTCTTGAATCAATCAGGAGCCTAGGAGGCAAAACTGCTGATGTAAAAATGACTCTAAATTTTAAAAAGAGTAACCATCCTGGGTGTGGTCTTCCTTTTGTCCAGCTCTCAAGCATCATACCTAAAATTTGGGCATCAAACCCTTAATGTTTGATATAGGATCCCTGAAGGATACTTCTTTGTCATTACTGTTTTTGCAGAGGCACTCTTAGATTTGAAAGTGGATAGATATATGTATATATCATATTTTAGAAGGCAGCTAGGTGATTCAGTGCATAGAGCATTGGACCTTGAGTCAGGAAGATCTGAGTTCAAATTTGGCTTCAGACACTAGCTGTGTGACCTTGGGCAAGTCAGTTAACATTTCTTTACTTTAATCTACTGGAAAAAGAAATGGCAAACCACTCTACTATCTTTACCATGAAAGGTCCTGGACAGTATGGTCCATGGCATCATGAAGAATTGGACATGACTGAATGACTCAACAAAAACAATCATATTATTTAAAATTAATTTAGCTTTATAATAAAAGAATGAATGAATGTGGATTCATTAACTCATTTCCTCTTAGATATTTGATTGAACCCAAGGATAGAATAGAAAGTAGTTAAAGCTGATATCTGTCATGGGCTAGACTTTCTCTGGAATATGGAAGAGAACTTTTTTTATGAACTCTAGTAGCTAGTGGATCTACTATACATATAGTCATGTCAAGGCATTCTCTCTGAAGCATACCCTTGATTAATCTAGATTGTATTTAATTTAGTGTACACCAAATCATGGAAACTTCTTCAAGGTGAAAAGAATATTTGTCCTTTAATATGTACTTCCAAGCACATAACAAAGTCACACATCCACTGGGAACCCAAATGGTACTTGTCAGTGACCTAGTTTATGAGAATACAAGGATTGAACATATAAATAGACAACTTGACAGCCTACTGATCTGACACCAAGGCAAGAATAGGGACCAAATAGAAATGATTGGCTCAGTATCATGTGATGAGATGGAAATGAGACCAAGGTTTTAGGGCTTGGATTTCCTGGACCTTTGTAGAGAAAGAATTTTCCTTTTTTTTATCCAATAGCAGTAGTAAGAGTATCAATCTCCCCCACATGTACTTCAGCAGTGATAGCTGAGCACTTATGTAATAGTCTCTGCATGATGCTGAAACTTACCTTGTACTATGAGGTGGACCCTCGAGGTTTTCGGATGATTGTCTGTCTGTACAGAGCAGGTGTATGGGCCTTCATCATACACATCCACATCTTGGATCATGATGCTGTACTGGGTTTTAGTGTTGGCCACAATGACCACACGGGGGTCTATGGACCACTTGTCGTTTCCAGCATAGAGGATCGTGCTGCGGTTTAGCCAGGCTACCCTTGTGACCCGGGCATCTACAGTACACCTGTTAATTCAAGGAGAGAGAGAAAGAGACAGAGAAGGGGAGAGGGAAAGAGAGAGAGAGAGAGAAGAAAGAGTGAAGGAAAAAGAAGAGAAGAGAGAGAGAGATTAAGATCAGAATCACTGGCTCAGAAAGAGTAATTTCAACTTTAGGATACAATCAGTCCTGGATTATCCTCACTAATAGAGGGATATAGTACCATGGATTTTCAAAAATAGCAGATAATTTTTAAAAATCCATTCAGTTCATATGGTGTTTTGCTTTGTCAGATCCAACTTCATTTCCTATCCCCTCCAGGCTGATGTTGTGATTAATCTACAACCTCTGACCATCTGCTGTTACCAAATAGCCAACCAGTCTATGTTGGTAAATATAGTTTACCAACAATAGGTGGTAGAATGGAAAGAGGACTCAACATAAAGTCAAAGGGCCTGGGTTCAAATCGTGACTCTGATACTACTTAGCTGTGTAGCTGTAAACAAGTTCACTTACTTCTCTAAGCCTCTGTTTCCTTCTTGGGGGAAAAAATTATAAAACTTTTATTATCTACCAAACAGAGATGTTCTGAGAAAAGATCTTTGTCAAATATAGAATAAATTAACCCCAAGATTTAAAATATGTCACAGATAGCTTAAAAAATAAAGTCTTCACGTGAGCTAATTGAAAAATTAACAGGATCAAAGGAGTGTAGACTGAGAATTGGTAGGTCTTAAAAAAAGCCCTAAAAGGTGAAGTGATTCACAAAATGTAATAAATGGCATGGCCAAGTTTTGAACCCAGGACCTTTGACTTCAAATCCAGTGCCCTTTCAAAATTGATTGAGTTTATTTTGCTTCAGATCTGCTCAGTGACAGTCACCTCTCCATCATCTCTAAACTCCCCAAAACCTTAAACTCGAGTAATTACTAACAATCCTCACAGGGTTGTTGTAAGGAAATTACTTTGTAAACCTTAAAATCCTCTATAAATATCAGTTATTTTTATAACTATGTTATCGATAAGGACAATGAGATTCAGAAAAGTAAAAAGAAATATATTCATGTTACCACAGCTCGTAAATTTCTAGGAATGGATTCAAATTCAGATCTCTTAACTCCAAGCAGATAGAATGATAGATGGGGAAGCAAGAAGAAGTCTTCAAATCCTGTCCCTGACATTGCTGATAAGTAGTAGACTTGGGATTCAAATACAGATGCCGATTTTATGTTCCCTATTTTTTTAATTACACGACTCTCCTTTAATATAGCTCTTATACAATATACACCATAATGTCACAATACGTAATTTAAAAATAACACAAACCAACCACAGTATATTTCACTTTAAAAGTTCTGCCTTTTTTGGTAAAGCAACAGTAACAACATAGGAGCTGTTTAATTGTTTAGGATTGTTGTTGTGTGTTCATCCTTCATTTTCAAAGAAGACTGTGATGACCTGACTTGCACTTGACTCTGTTTTGAGTGAGGGAGGGCTGTGCAGGTCACCAGCCTTACTTTCTCCTCCTGAGCCATCTAGATCCAGTGACAAGATATTCATCAGGATGACTGGAGATAGCCCAGGATACTATGGGAGACCCTGAACCTTTTAGGCTAAGGCCTTTTCAGGTACTCACTTGAAGTAAGGTAATGCCCATTCAGTGAATAGGTCTCTTTAAAAAGTAGTCACAGGGATGGCCCCTTTAATAGAAAAGAAAATAAATAGATAAATCACACTGGGAGGGATAGGAGCCTCAGGGTTGTTATTTTGAAGGAACTCTTTGTATTGACATTCACTCTAAGCCATGAAGGTCCAAAAAGAGCCATTGAGTGAAGGTTGGGCAGGGACACATTATTGTTCCGTCCATGGGCTTCAGAGTGCACTGGGTCAAATATCCTAGTGTTCAGGATAGGTAAAAGTAAAATAATCTTGGCAAGTTAGTCTAGCCTTCTACTCCCATTCCATGGAATATCATGATACTTTCATGTTTTAATATCAATTAAAGGTGAAGATAATTTTTACTCCTTACCTAATCTCTTATCCTGCTCAAGTTTGTAAACACAAATGGAATTCATTTTCTAGTTGGCTTATTCTTTCACAGAGGAACAGACAGAAATTATAAGTCAACATTTTTGTTAGCAATTCTTGCAGGGCTTTTTGTCAGAGGCAAAACTGTGAAGTGGATGGATTATTTTCTAAGTGGCAAGACTTCTCTTTCTTTACATTACTGTCCTTCCATGCCATGTATTTATTCATTTCTTTGTAATTCAGTGTTACAAAGAATGTATTGATAAATGATAAACAATTACCTGCAGTGGGGCATGTATCACATACATTCGTTTTAATCTGCTTTATTAACATTTTTTCATAACTTTTTAAGTCTAGAAATCAGCAACAACAACAAATCAAGCCCAGACTTGTAGCCTTTGTATTTTTCTGCTGTATGGATGTTTGCAAGTCTTTTTTATCTTATTTTTATTTTCAGTTCCAAATCCTCTTCCTTTCTTCAGTCCCTCACCCTCATTAAGAAAACAAGAAATATTATATCCATTATACATAGGGAGTCATGGAAAACATATTTATGCATTAGCTATGTTCCCCAAAAAACTCCAGGAAAAATAAAAGAAAAAAATTTGCTTTAATTCATTCTCTGAGTCCATCAATTCCCTATCTGGGGATGGATATCATTTTACATTATGATTCTTTTGGAATTGGGATAGATTATTATATTAATTAGAATTACTAAGTCTTTCACAGTTACTCTTACTGTTTAGATTGTTTCCCTGATTCTGCTTATTTCACTTTGCATCAATTCATGTAGGTTTTCCCAGATGTTTCTGAAATCTTTCCTTCATAATTTTTTACAGCACAATAGTAGTCCATCACATATCTATACTATGACTTATTTAAAATATTCCCCAATTTGTAACTCCTTGGTTTCTAATTCTTTGCCACCACAGAAAGACCTGCTACATTTTTGTAATATAGGTCCTTATCCTTTTTCTTTGATCTCCTTGGGTTATAGACCTAGTAGCAGTCTGGTCAAAGGGCATGTGCAGTTTTATAGCTTTTTGGGCACAGTTGCAAATTTTTCTGTAGAATGGTTGGGCTAATTTATATCTTCACCAGCTGTGCATTCATTTTTCCACATTCCCTCCAGCATTTGTCATTTTCATTTTCTATCATCTTATTCGGTCTGATAGGTAGGAGGCAATACTTCAGAGCTATTTCAATTTTCATTTCTCTAACCATTGTTGTTTTAGAGTATTTATTTATATGACTACTGATAGTTCTGATTTCTTCCTCTGAAAACTGCTTGCTCATCTTTTTTGACCATTTATAGATAGAATGGCTAGTATTTTTGTTTTTTTATAAATTTGGATCATTTCTCCCTGCATTTGAGAAAGGAGACCTTCATCAGAGAATCTTGTTGTAATTTCCACCGCACTCCAAGTTTCCTCCTTTTCTTCTAATTTTGGCTGCATTGGTTTTATTTGTACAAAACCTTTTTAATCTTAACGTAAGCCAGTATTATCCATTTTATCTTCTCTGAACCAATCCATTGTTTGGTCATGAATTCTTCCCCTATCCATACATCTGACACGTTTCTTCCATGTTCCCCTAATTTGATTATCAACCTTCGTATCTAAATCAGTTATCGATTTTGGTTTTATCTTTGTATGTGGTATTAGATGTCGGTCTAGTCTTAGTTTTTTCCAGACACTTACCAGTATTCCTAAAAGTTTTTGTCAAAATAATGACTTCTTGCTTAGTGAACTAGGATCTTGGGTTTATCAAACTCTAGGTTACTGTGCTCATTTACTTCTATACAATGTGTACCTAATCTATTCCACTGATCAATCACGCTATTGCTTATCTAATACCAAGTTGTTTTTTATAATCACTCCTTTGTAATATAGTTTGAGATCTGGTTCTGTTAGGTTCCCTTCCTTCATATTTTTTTTTCATTGATCCCCTTAATAATCTTGACCTTTTGTTGCTCCAGTTGAATTTTGTTATTACTTTCTAACACTAGCTACAAATAAATTTTTTGGTAATTTTATTAGTATGACATTGGGTAAATAGATTATTTTAGGTAATAGTGTCTTTCTTTTTATTATATTGGCTAAGCCCACACATGAACAATTAGTGTTTCTCCAGTTATTTAGATCTATCTTTATATGTATGAAGAGTGTTTTGTAATTGTGTTCATATAGTTCCTGTGTGTGTGTCTTAGCAGGTAGACTCCCAAATATTTTATGCTGTCTGCAGTTATTTTAAATGAAATTTCTCTATCTCTTCCTCTGTGGTTTTGTTGGCAATATAGAAATATTAGATAATAGAATATTATATATAAAATAGAATAATAATAGTAATAGAAAAGCTGATGATTTATGTGAGTTGATTTAATAACTTGAAATTCATTGTTTTGACTAAGTTTTTGGTTGGTTTCCTGGGGTTCTCAAAGTATACCATCATATCCTCTGCACAGTGATGGTTTTATTTCCTTGTTGCCTGTGCTTTTTCCTTTCATTTCCTTTTCTTGATTTATTGTTGTATCTAGTGTTTTTAATGAAACATTGCATACTAAAAGCAATGATAGACATCTTTGTATCATCCTGGATCTTATTGGGAAGGCAAGAAACCTTTCAGATAATGCTTTCTTTTGCTTCTAAAGAGATAATTCTTATCATTTTAAGGAAAGCCCCATTTATTCCTATGCTTTCTGGTGTTTTAACTAAAATGGAGAGTGTGCTTTGTCAAAAGCTTTTTCTGACTCTATTGATATAAACATATATTTATTGTTGATGTTGTTATAGATATTGTCAATTTTGCTCATAATTTTCCAAAATTGAACCAACTCTGCATTCCTGGTATAAAACCAATGTATTCATAGTGCATAATATTTGTGAAGTATTGCTGTAATCTCTTTGGTAATATTTTATTTAAAAAATTTATATTACTATTCATTAAGATAATTGATTTGCAATTTTCTTTTTCTCTTCTTTTGCTCTTCCTGGTTTAAGTCTTAAAATCATGTTTATGTCAAAGAGGGAATTTGGTAGACTTCTTAATAATCTACTTTCCTTCAACAGTTTATATAATGTTGGAATTAATTGTACTTCAAAACTTTGGTAGATTTTGCTTGTAAATATATTGATGCTGGTCCCCTACCTCCCTTCAGGAGCTCTTTAGGGTTTAATTTCTTACTTTCTTTTCTTTTCTTTTTTCTTTTTTGGTAGAGTTATTTAAGTATTTTATTTTCTCTTTTGTCAATCTGGGCTATTTATATTGCTTGTCAATATTCATCCATTTCACTTACATTATCAGTTTTATTGCTATAAATTGAACAAAATAGCTGCTGATAATTGCTTTGATTTCATTTTAATTGACTGTTCATCCAGCCTTTTAATTTTTGAGATTGGTAATTTGGTTTCCTTTTTTTAACATCAAATTAACCAGTGTTTTTATATTTAACTTTTTTTCATGAAATGAATTTCTAGGATTTTTTTAAACTTTCAGTTTTATTAATCTCTCCTTTGATTTTCAGGATTCATATACTGATATTTAATTGGGGGAATTTTAATTTATTTTTCTAGGGTTTTTGTTTGCTTGTTTCATATCCACATAATTGATCTTTTCTTTTTCTCTTTTACTGATATAAATATTTAGAAATATAAAATTCCCCTAAATATTTCTTTGGCTCTGTCCCACAAGTATGTTTTCTCATTGTTGTCATTATCTTTAATGAAATGACTATTTCTATAATTTGTTCTTAGACCTCATTTTTTAGCTTTAGATTACTTAGTTTCCAATTAATTTTTATTCTATCCTTCAAAGACACTCTATTGAATGTAATATTTATTGCATTATGATCAAAAAAGGGTGCATTTAATATTTCTGTATTTATGTCTCTAGTTTTTATACACTAATACATGGTCAACTTTTTGTGAAAGTGCCACATATACCTGTGAATAGGATATACCCTAGTCTATTCATGTTCAGTATCCTCCATAAATCTATTATATCTATTTTTTCTAAAAATCTATTCATCTTAACTTTTTTCTTGTTTATTTTATGGTTAGATTTATTTATGTCTGAGAAGAGCAAATTGAGATACCCTAATATAATTTTACTATCTACTTATTCCTGTAATTTATTTTCTTCTTCAAGAATTAGGATACTGTGCAATTTCATTCTTATATGTTTAGTATTGATATTAATTCATTGTCTATGGTACCTTTTATCAAAACAATTTCCCCTCATTATCTCTTTCAATAACTTCCATTTTTGCTTTTGCTTTGAGATCATGATTTCTACTCCTGCCTGGAGCATAATAACTCCTACTCCAACCCCTTATTTTAAAATGTGTGTGTGTGTGTGTGTGTGTGTGTGTGTGTATGTTTCAAGTATACCCCTTGTAAACAATAAATTGTTATATTCCGTTTTCTACTCCATTCTGCTATCTTCTTCTATTTTATGATTTCATCACATTCACAGTTATGAGTGCTGTGTATTTTCCTCCATCCTATTCTCTTCTATTTATTTTTCTCTCTCTTTTTTTTAATTTTCCCTTTCCTCCAAAATCTGTTTTGTCCTGGTATTGCTTACCTTAATCTACTTCCCTTCTATTACCTCCTTCTTTCTATTAGTGTTTTTCCCTCCTACTTGGTTGGGCAAGATGCATTTCTATGCCAAAGTGTTCGTGAATACAGATATTCTTCCCTCCATGAATCAGTTTAGATAAGAGTGAGGTTCAAGAATTTCCTGACCCATTCCATTTTCTCCTCTATTTAAAAACTCTTCTTGAGTGGTTCATTTATGTGAAATTATTTCTCTCTATTCCCTTCTCCCTTCCCCTTTTTCCCACTTCATCCTCTTTTTCAACCTTCCATTTTTCTTTTGAGACCATCCCAACATAATAGACTCACAGCCTCTCTATGTAGACTCTTACTAACTGCTTCAATGACGATAAAATACAAGTTACATGTATCACCTTCCTATTTAGGAATGCAAAAAGTTTAACCTTATAAAGTCCCTTATGATTTCTCACTCATGTTTACCCTTTTGTCTTCCTGTTGAGTCTTATGTCTGAATGTTAGGATTTCTGTTCAGCTCTGGTCTTTTGGTCAGGAATGCTTTAAAGTCTTATATTTCTTTAAATGTCTATTTTTTCCCTGAAAGATTATACTCAAGTTTTGTGGGGTAGGTTATTCTTGGTTGTAATCCTAACTCCTTTGGCTTCCAAAATATAATTTTCCAAGCCCTCCATTCCTTTGGTGATGGCTGCTAAATCTTGTGTGATCCTTACAGCATGTTTATACTATGTGAATTATTTCTTTCTGGCTGCCTGCAATTTTTTCTCATTAGCTTGGAAGCATTGGAATTTGCTTATTCTGTTCCTAGGAGTTTTCATTTTGGGATATCTTTCAGGAGAGAATCAGTGGATCATTTCCATTTCTAATTTGCCCTCTGGTTCTTAGAGATTTGGGCAATTTTTGTTTATAAAATCTTGAAATATGATGTCCAGTTTCCTTTTTTGATTATGGCTTCCAGGAAGTTATATAATTTTAAAATTATCTTCCCTTGATCCTTTTTCTAGGTGTTTTTCCTATGAGATATTTTACATTTTATTCTATTTTTTTCAGTCTTTGGATTGTGTTTTATTATATCTTACTATCTTATGGAGTCAGTAGCTTCCACTTGACCTATGTTAATTTTTAAGAAGTTGCTTCAGTGAGGTTTTCTACAGATTTTACTATTTTGCCACTTCTAATTTTTAAGGAGTTATTTCTTCAGTATTTTTTATGTCTCTTTTACCAGGATATGTATGCTGCTCTTGGCATTGCTCTCCTTTCCTCCCAAGTTTTCCTCTACTACTTTTTAAAAATCTTTTTTAAGACCTCTCTTAAAAATCTATTTCTTCAGTTCTTCTAGAAATTCTTATTGGACATATGCCCAAATGACATTTTTCTTTGAGATTTTGCTTGTAGATATTTTAGAGTTATTGTTGTCTTCTGAGTTGTATTATGCTTTCCTGTCACCAAAATATTTTAATGATCAAATTCCTTTTTTGCTGTTATTAATGTTGTTTGATCATTTTTTTTCCCATGCTACTCCTTAACTTTGGGCTTCGTATTAGAGTTAAGTTCCACTCACCTTTCAGGGTAAGAGTGGAATGCCTGGCCTGATTGTCTGACTTTTATATTCTGTTGCTTTCACAGAAAGGTCTGGAGACCTATAAATTATCAAGGCTTCCCAAGTGGGATGAGCTGGACAGAATTCTTGTTATTGCCCTTCTGGTCTGCTTTCTGGTCCTTACCCAGGGTGAACCCCTATTCTCTTGAGATGCCAACCACTTCTTTATAACCTGGAATTGTTACCTGGAACTGGGTAATGGGAGACAGAATTGCTGTATGGTGCCCAGATCTGCACTCAGTACTAGCATAGGGATCCTCAGGAATATTTTTTCCAACCAGGTGTTTATACCCCTTAACATCCTTGAGTATTGGACACTCCTATCACTGCTCATGGACAACCCTCTCCTTAATACTGGCAGATCTTTCTGACTTTCTAAATTTCTCTTGACTGGAAAAAAACTCACTATAACTGTGTTGGTTTTTCCATTCAGAATTATATTAGGCTTTTAAAAGTTGTTTAAAGGAGTGTTTTGGGAGAACTGAGCAGAAATGTTCATTTGAATCTGCCACCTTGACCCTGCCCCCACAATAATTAAGCTGCCTTAAGCTTTCAAGTTCTTGCACTCCTGAATGACACCATAGTCTCCTTCCTTATTAAAACCCTCCCTCAGAGAAGGATCAAATATCCAGGAAGGATGATGTAGGCCCTTTCCCTGGGGTATTTTTAGTTTAACAGAGGATGAAGTCCTTTTTTTAGATTAAACCAACAAGATGATGCTTCCATTAAACAGTGTTAGGAATCAGAAAACTGAGTGGGAGAAAAAAAATTTGGTCCAGATGAGAAGACTTCTTGGGAACCCTGAAGGCATGTCACATAACTGCCCACTTATTCTACCTGCTCCAGACTTAGTGAGTGAGTACTGAGAGGAATAAAAAGTGTGTTGGTTTTGGTGTCACAAAATTTGGGTTTAAGTACTGGATCTTCCTGGGTGATCGCTACGTGATCCTGGGTGAGTCACTCAGCCCTGAGCCTCGGCTTTCTCACTTGTAAAAGGGAGATGAGAATACTTGCCCTACCTGACATGTTTATTGTGATAATAAAATGAGATAATAAATATCAAAGTGCCGTGTAATCTAATAGCATTAAATAAGTGAAAATTATCTGAACTAACGTCAAAAATGATAACGTTAAGACAATACTATTTTAACAATGATAATGATGCAAATGCAAGAGGAGACACTTACGCAAAAGACACTTGGATGGGACCGACAATTTCTCACAGTTCCTAGAACGTTACTGATAAGAAAACCGCAAAATACAGGTGATTTTTGGTTTGTGATGGGCATTTTGTTTCAAGGTGTACAAAAATCTGAGAAAAAGATGGTTTCAGTGCCTTCTTGCCTTCCTCCATCACTACCGGGGCCCTCTTCTTGGTTGTGTAATAGCAGGAAATAAAGAACTCCAGGAAAGACTTGAAAGCTAAGTTTGAGCGTTCTTTTAAATCTAGTTTTGACCCTTCCGTTTAAGGTCTTTCCCTGGTCCTTCATTAGCAAGAAAAGGAGGTTTTGAAGCTCAATCAGGGACAGCTGAATGGGAAGTTGAAGAAGGTTAATGACACTTTCCTAATTGCAAAAAATGGACCTCTCAGGGGCTCCAAAAATATGTTTCATCTATCTTTTCTCTTTCATCCAGGCTCTAAGATAGTGACATTCATGAATAACTCTGAAAAGTAGTTGTGATTTTAAAGTCCCCGTGCTTTGGATCAATGGGTGGAACAAACATGGAGGTCTAGTAGAAGGAAAACTTTTGAACAATCATGGACTTTTGACAATGGGATAGACTGCCTTGGGAAGTCATCAGTTCTTGAGATGAGAACATAGGTCTTGAGAGATAGGCTGAAATATCACTGTTAAAAGCTGCTGTAGAGAGGATATTTGATTGGAAAGGGTATTTGATTGGATGACATTGGGCAAGTCACCATCTTTAGGTCTTAGTTTCTTCATATGAAAAGTGAGGGGTAGGCATATGTTTAAGCCTGTAGTCTCTGCTGCTTGGGGACACCAAGGCTGACAGAATGCTTGAGAGCAACAATTTTTTTTGTTTTGCAGAGGGGGAGCATTTAAGGTTAAGTGATTTGCCTGGGGTCACATAGCTAATAAGTATCTGAAGGCTGATTTGAACTCAAGTCCTCTTGACTCTAGGGCTGATGCTCTATCCATAGCACCACCTGCCTGCCCCTGAGTGGAACAGTGCTGAGAAGTAAACAGCACGTTAAAATTTCTGAACTAATTAAGATTGCAAAGGATTGAAGAGGGGAAACTGATAGGGGAGAGAGAAGGGGAAAGGACAAAGGAGGAGAAAAGAGGGAGAATAGGATTGGGGGAGCAAAAGAGGAATGATAAAGGGAAGGAAAATAATAAGGAAGGGAAGAAAGAAAAGGAACAAAATAAGAAGACATCCATGGATATATTTAAGAAAGTCTATGAAAAAAAAGACATCTTTATTTTTTACTAACTTCTAAGTGAAGCTTTCAATTAAAACCAATTTAAAAATACTGTGAAAAGGTGCACATAGCTTAACCAGACTAACGAAAGAAAACAATTTAAAAACCTTCAGCCTAGATGATCTCTAAGGTCCTGTCTGGCTACAAATTCTAAGCATTTCAGGATGTCTTTTAAGGGTGCAGATTGTATCTGCAAATGCAGGGCAGAACCAGATTGAGATTGTTTCTTTAATACCCTCCAGATTAAGATAGCTTGTTTTATTACTTTTTTTTGCATTTTATTTGGCTATTGTTTTTGTTGAAGTTCATTTGAACAAGAAGAGAAAAAAATGTCCTTAGGTGGAAATAAGAATATTAGTCAGTTATAAATGCATTTTTATAGTGAGGAAGCAGCCCCCTCTCCTATCACTTTTTACAGAAGAAGAATATAGAGTAAGGAAATGACTGAGAAAACAGATTCACTTGCAAGATCTCTAGGAAGCACTGGCTGTTAAATGGTCAACACTGATATAACCAAAGAGATATTATTAGTACAGCCAAAGGTTCCCTCCTAACCCCCTCCTCCCTATACACAATGATGCTTCTTTAGGGCTTGGAGGTATTCCCAGCTTCTTTGAAAGCAATGTTGGTGAAGTGCTATTGTTTGGTTGTTTCACTTGTGTCTAGCTCTTCACAAACCCATTTTGGGGTTTTCTTGGTAAAGAAAGAGTAATTTGCCATTTCCTTCTCCAGCTCATTTTACAGATGAAGAAACTGAGTCAAGCAGGGTAACTTGCCCAGGGTCTCGCAGCTATTACGTGTCTGAAGTCAGACCCATAAAAATGGGTCTTCCTTTTTCCAAGCCCAGTGCTTTCTCTACTGTGCCCCTACCTGCTCCATCAGTGAAGTACAAGCTTGTGAAGGTTCAATTTATGCTGAAAACTCTTCAAATCAGATGTAACAATCTCTGCCTCTGTAGCACTAGCTTAGCTAATTTTAGATAAGCACTCCACCAGAAGGTAGACCACCAAAGGATGAACTTTTTTGAGCCAATACAAGTCATGAAGGTTCTCTACTGTGGTACAAATGGGTCATAATCTGCTTTTGCAGGAGCTACCTGTACCAATAACATTACAGATCCTTGAAGTGCTAAGATAAGTGGAATTACTGTGGGTCTACAGATACAGTGTTTGGAAGAAACTAATTATGCGTAGTTGAGGTATATATACATACACACATATATATGTATACACACATACAGATATATGTGTGTGTGAATGTGTCTGTGTGTGTGAGTGTGTGTGTGTGTGTGTATGTATATATGTACATATTTTAACCAAGGCAGTGAGGTATATTTTTAACCAAAATAACAAAGCCAATGAAAAGCCATTTTATTTCAAAGCAACATGAAATCATAACTTGAAGATTTTAAATCTAGTCAACAAATATCTATTAAATATCTACTTTTGTATTGGGTACTATGCTAAACATTGCACAGATATTATCTCATCTGATTCTCCCAATGATCCTAAGAGGCAAGTATTTTTATCATTCCAATTTTTCAGATGCAGAAACTCCAATTTTTCAGATGCAGAAACTGAGGCAGACAGAAGTTGTGACTTGGTCAGGGTCATCCAGCCAGTAAGTATCTGAGACCATATTTGAACTTAGGTCTTTTTCCACTCCAGATCTAGCTCTCTATTTATTGAACCACCTGACTCCTACATCCTCCTCATTACTAGCATGATCATAATGTATAGACAAAAGGCTCAAAGTCAGCCTGACAGTTCCTGGTAAATTTGCCTAATGTAGGAAGTATGACATCAACTTAGCCAGAACAAGTGAGTTAATCTTGTTTGCTTTTAGAAACATTAACATGCTTACTTTTTCCTAAATTGCTGGTGTGGACATTCTGGTTAATCGAGGGTTCCACTTAGTTGACTTCCAATTAAAATTGAGATATCACTGTGTGCCAAAAACAGATTTACAGTGCAAGGGGGAATACTTTGGTGAAGGGAAGTCACACTTTAGAAAACACAGGAAATAAAAAAAAATCTTGATGTTGCCTCTGCTTTATATATAAACATATACCACCAGGACTGGAGGTGAGACAGATGGAAATATTTCTAGATCAACTCCCAAGGTGCTCTGAATTACTTAATACTGTGCTCATGGGAGGCTTTAACTACTCAGATATTTTTTGGAGCTACAAATATAGCCAACTGCACAGCATTAAAGTGAACTCCAAGTTTTATAAGGGAAACTTTTATGATCCAGAAAGCAAAAAAAAATCCTATTACAGCAAAAACTCTATGAATCTGATTTTACTCAAGTTAATTTTGCTGATAAGAAGGTGTTGATTGAGAATATGAAAACAATTGTCAATCCAGTATGGGGAAACAGGAACGGTTCAGCTAAGGTCCATTTAGTAATCATTTCAGTCATGCAAGAGGATTTGACTTCCCCCAAACCAATACGGTGATGACATAGACATATGATTCTAATTTGAGAGACTTTGCTAACACATGGCCAGAAAAGGAAATAATATCAATAGATGCAAAGTCACTTTGAGGGTGTTGAATAGAAGGTGATTAAATGTGAATGGATCTAGGATGGAGCAACAAGGAGGAAGGAGAGTACTGAAAACAGAAATACTGAATGGGCAGCAGTCCAGGGAAGCAAGGGGAGGAACAGAAAACAGTCTGTATCTGGGTTGACAGTATGATTCTCTTATACTAATGGTTAGGGACATGTGAACAACTCCAAAATAAGGATTATGTGCCCTAGCTCAGCGCCGGACAAGCTACTGTCTTGCCACGAGCTAAAGGACTGTCCTGGAATAAAGTAAACCACCTTAGGATGCACCAGCATGTGCCTATGTAATTGATGCAGTAGCTTACTTATGGACAATTTCCCAATATCTTTCCTAAGCTCTTTGTCTCACACTTCCTTAATTTTCACATGATCTGTCGTCTATTCCTGTTATAACATCACTTCCCCTGGTCCTTCGACTAATCTTCATCCTGATCCAATAAGCGTTTTTAGACAAGGGTAAGGTGCTGTAGATACAAAGACAAAGATCAAATAGTCTGTATCCTCAAGGAACTTAACTTCTTTCAGGGGAGAGACAACATGTAAATGTGTGTCTATACATAAATATATACATACATATCAACATGCATATATAATAGAAACATTACATGTGTATATATGCATACACATACATTAACATGCATATGAAGTACATTTGTATATACATGTATGTAGATACCTACATATATACATATATATGTATATGTATATAAAATCAACACATAAACATTTATTACATTTCTACTATGTGCCAGGGATGCTAAGTACTGGGGTTAAAAAAGAGGCAAAAAGAAAATCCCTTTCCTCAAGAACTATACAATATAATAGACTATGGATTACATTGTGATATAAAAAATAATATTATTATATATGTGTATATGTGTGTACATGTATACAAGAATATATATACACACAAGAATGCATATGGATGTATATCTCAAGGTACTATATTTGGAAGGAGACTGCTGGCAGTTGGTGGGGTATGGATGAGAAAGGTATCTTGCAGGGTGGGATTTGAGCTGGCGAAGAGGATCCTTGCTAAAAGCAAAAGCTTTTACTCCTGAGCAGATGGCCAAAGATGACCCACTATTAGCTTTGCTGCTTCTCAGCTCTGGGCTACTCTGAGAGCTGCAGCGAGATTCCTTACCATTTCCCATGATGGATTAAGCTATTTTCCAACTTGGGATGAAAAGGAAGAAGGGTTACTTAGGAGTCAGCAAAGCTGCTTTGAAACTTGCTGAGATCCATCTCCTGTCGTGTGAAGAGGCAAGGCTTGGCATGGTTCTGTGTTTAGAAAGTAGAAACTGTTTATGTTGGGAATATGTAGTAGGGCATGTAATTGTCGCTATGGAGGGGAATTTTCTTGTCATCTATTTGGTTATGCAGTTTCATTTGTCTTTTCTGGCTGGCCTTTTAAAAGAAACATGGTTGGTGGGGTTGAGAGGGAGGGGAAGGGGTTCATAAACCGTGATTTTGAATGGATGTTGAACGAAAGCATGGCTTAAACCAGTAGTGATGAAGGGATCCCTGTAGCTCGGTGGTAAAGTAGGTAACTCTACCTACTATCTCTCTGGACCTGGAGTCAGGAAGCCCTGAGTTCTAGACCAGTTTCTGAAACAGAGTAGTTGTGTAGTAGTCAGCAAATCACTTAAATTGCCTCAGTTTCCTCTCCTCTATAATAATAGCGTCCCTCTCCCAAGGCTGCTGTAAGGGCTAGATCTGTAAAGCACTTCGGAAACCTTAATGTGTTATACAAGTGCTAATTATTCTTGTTCTCGTCAGCAATTCCATTGAAAGTCATAGTGTATTTTCCAGTTAACCAGAAGCCAGGTAATGATGACCACAGTAAATCTGGACGGTCAGTTTAAAATGTGTTTCCAGGCTTTATAGACAGAAGGGACGTCTGCACTCTACAGCTACCTCTGTGAAACTTTTATTTGAAAGGAAGAGGCTTCAAGACTTCCTTCAAAGATCTGGAAAGGTTGATTGAGATGTAGGATAACTCCTTTAGGTTAAAGAGGAGGAAACTGAGAATCAGGATGATGAAGTGACTTGCATAAAATCACATATCAGCTCTAGAATCCAGGTATGTTAATTTGGCAAATTAGACATAATTCAGAAGTCAATTCATGGTACTCCTTTGCTCAAAATTTTCCCATGACTCCCTGTCTTCCACTAAGTAAAGTTGAAATTCCTTTGAACAGCATACAAAACCCTCCAGATATGAAACTTTTTCTTTCTTTTATTATTTTTATTTTATTTGTTTTCAGTGTTCTACAATCACTCCCATATAACTTAGATTTTTTTTCCCCCTTCCCCCTTCCCTCCCTGAGATGGCATACAATTTATTATAGGTTCTACACATACATTGATATGGAATTTTTTCTTGAATCATCTCAGATTACACCACAGGTTGGAACCAGCTTGTGGGGAGCCTTGAATGCCATGCTTAAGAGTTTGCATTTAACCCTAGAGTTCATTGGAATACTAGTAGAAGGTGTACTAGGTGTCATATCCAGAGGTATATCTAGGAAAGCTTATGGGTTGGTAACACTGGAGTCAGGAAGACCAGTTAAGAGATTATTACAATAGCCTGGGTGACATAGAGGTGTCAGATTTCTGGATGAGGGTCTGAACGAGGCAGTGGCATTCTAAATGGAGAGAAAGCAAAGGAGTAAAGGGTAGCTGAAAATATAAAAGTATTAGAGATGAGAGGGGTTATTATGTGCACCCATAGTATTCTCAATAAAGGAGTTGAATTCTTATACTGAAAGGATAGAAGGTGGACTTGGGGAAATAGAGAATTTGGAACAACTGCTTTGAGCATCATGAAAGAGCTAATAAACTGGGCATGGTGGCAAATCTCTGTAATGCCTGTTACTAGAAGACTGAGTCTGGTTGATGTCTTGAGTTTGGGAGGTCTAAACTGGAATGGGCTAACCTAGTCAGGCATGTTCACAATACCTATGGTACTAATATGGCATCAGAGGGCCACCAGGCTGTCCAAAGATGAAAATGGAGCAGATAAAAGTTTCCATGTTAGTTAGCAGTGTATCAGGCCTGTGAGTGACTGCAGACAACCTCCCTGAAAACATTGTTAGGGAAGAATGAAAGGACTGTAAATCAACAGTGAGAACCCATGTAACATTAGATAACATGAATCTGCAATGAACCATTTGGTATAATTGTATGACTTCCTCTATCAGCATGGAGTAGAAGTTGAGAAAGTGGGTGGTAGAGGTGCCCCAGGATTAAATGCTGCACTAATATGAATGTCAGTAGGGCAAAGATAGAAGGGATTAAAGTGTGGAAGAAAGTACAGATGAGCTGGTTAACTATGATTGACTATAATGACCCCAAAACCATACCTGGCATGACAGTCTGTTAGAAAAAGAAGGGATGGAAGGATTGGCAGTTGTAGTTAGAGCCAAAACACATTTAGGAGGAATGAAGTATATGAAAATACACACACACATTCTTAGTGTGATGGCAGGGATTATGAGATAAGAAGAACCTCAGTAGTACCTGAATTAGGTACTACTATAGTAATTTAGAAAGAGTGAGTGGATTATAAAGTATAGGGTTCTTGTTCTGGACTTAGTGATATAGATAGATTGAATCTCAAAGGAGGAGATTCTTTTGAATAATGGTAGCAGAAGGAAGCCCAAAATAGATATTGGGAAACAAGGCTTATGGATACTTTCCTCCTAGACTACTCTGCCACATCAGACAGGTAAGGAAAGGAGCCAACAGCACTAGATGGGGCAGCCAGGAGCATCTTCTAGAAAGAACAGAATCTCCATGAGTAAAAAACAATGGACCAAGTGAAGTTTGTAGATGACTTAAGGTTCCATAGGGCATAGTAGAAAGCAAGGAAATTAGGGATGGACAGAGAAGGGAAGTTCTGAGGTGGATGGGGAGTTCAGGAAGACCAAATAGGGTAAAGCAGTCTCCTTTGTATCATATGGAAATTGAATCACTGGAAGAGCTTTAACTTTGGAGGAGGAAAGCAGTATATGGGAATTTGCTAGCCATGCTTCATCAGAATTCCAGTTGATCTAGGTCCTTCCCTCATGAGTTCTATGATGATTAAGGTTATAGTTATGGTACGGGTACGGAGATGAACGCAGCTGGTGTCCTGGGTATTTTTTTTCCAAACACTGAGGAACAGAGGATGGGGAAAGTAAGAAATTGGAAATTGGTATCATGGCTATTAAGTTCCTGATGCCTGGGTTCCAAGATGTGGAATGAATCATCAGTTACATTCAGATCTTTGGTCTTTATGACTGTGTAGGAAGGGAGAATGTAGAAGCAGCTGGACTTCTGAAGATGTCAATGATAGCCTACCTGAGAATATGATGAAGATCTCTTTAATCCTGGGTATGCCTCTGTGGCCTTTCCAAAAGAACTGCTTTTGCTCATACTGTGTGTTTTTTTTTATCCTCTCTACATGTTGAGTTGGGCACTCACTCTTAAAAGTCCAGCTAAAATATATTGAACCTCTACCATAAACTCTTTCCTAATCCTTCCATGTAATTATCTTTCCCCTCAAATCTCAGATAGTATTTGTTTTCTTTTTACCTTTCCTATCCATTTATGCCTCTTATACCAGGATATATGTGCTGCTCTTGGCATTGCTCTCCTTTCCTCCCAAGTGTTCCTCTACTACTTTTTAAAAATCTTTTTTAAATTCCTTATATACATCTTTATCTCTAAAGATTTCCTGGAATTTAAGGTCCACAAAGAAAGGGTCATGCCTTATTTTAAAATATTCTATCCACCCTATCCTTTAGCACAGTTACCTTTAATGAACATCTCCTGAATTGAATTCAACCTATTGGGCAGTCACAGATGTGAAAATGATTTTGGAGGTCATCTAATCCAGTGACACTATTTTAGAAAACAGGGTTGTTGTTTGTCCTTCATTCTCAAAGAGGACCATGGCATCAGTAAGGTGATTCCATGACTTGCAATGGAATTGGATTTAAGTGAGGGAGGCCTATGCAAAGTCCCCAGCTTTGCCTTCTCCTCTGAATCCATCTGGATCTAGTAAAACCAAGTGACATTTCCAAGGTTCCATATCTAGTTGATGGCAATAGTTCAAACTAAGCCTAGAACCAAGACTTTTGATTCTGAATTCATTACTTTGCCCACTATCCTGTGCAATCAGAAGCATAATCAGACTTGTTGACAAATAGTGTCATATCTTTACAGAGGAGGGCAGGAGAAAGTGGGAATTATGTCAATACAACCCATTCAGATCTTGTCTTTAATTTTCCAAGAAATTCTGAAGCTTTCTGCTTTCTACCTTGGTGAAGAGAGACTCTGGATTAGGGAAAGCAGCACTGACTTTGGAGATGGGGAGTAATATCAAGATGATGACACAAATGGGTGCTTGACCCAGGGCAAACAAATCATTTCCACTTCTCTGGTCCTCAATTTTGTCATCTGCGAAATGAGTGGGTTAGATTAGATTAACTCAAAGATCCCTTTTGGCACTAAATAATGTGATTTTATGGAAGCTAGTTTTCATCTGAGAGAAAAAAAAAGATACTTCTTAAATTCATTCTCAGTCAACCTAATAAGCATTTATTAAGTAACTACCATGGGCTAGGCACTCATGCTAGGTGCTGGGGATGTGTGTGCGCATGTGTGCTCACACACACACACACACACACACACACAGACTATGAAATAATCTTTACCTTATTCTACTAAGGGAGACATTTACATAAGCAAATAAGACATAAATATATATGTAATAAATAAAAAAATAATTAGAAGTTAGGGAGAGCTCTAGTAATAAGAAAAGATATTTTATAGAATGTGATTATTATGTTGTGTCTTGAAGGAAAAGAGGCATTCTGTGATGAAGTAAGGAAGGAATATACTCCAGGCACAAGGAATAGTCAAAGCAGAAGAAAAGCTATGGCGATGGGGAATGGAAGGTAGCATGAAGAAAAGAGAAAATTCCACTTTAACTGAATTCTTGAGACCAGGAAAGGAATAATATACAGTGAGGCTGGAAAGATAGATTGAGACCAAGTTTAAAAGCCCAACAAAGGAATTTCTACTTAATGCTAAAGGCAATAGGGAGCCACTGAAGTTTACTGAGTAGGAGAATGACATAGTTGGATTTGTGCTTAAGGAAAATCACTCTGGCTTCTGTGTGGAAGACAGATTAAAGTAGGGAGAGACAGGCAGGGAGGCCAGTTAGGGAGCCATTGAAATCGTCTGGGCAAGGGGTGATGAAGGCCTGAGCAAATGTGGAGGATATATGAATAGGTCAAAGGGGTCAGATGCAAAAGATAGAAATAATATTTGACAACTAATTGGAAAGTGAGGGAGAGAGAAAATGAAAATGCCTTAAACAGAAACAGGATCATTTTGAAAGAAAAAATGGTAGGTGGGTGGAGTAGGTGGTATAGAAAGAGTACTATTTGGTTTTCTTGGTTTAGTTTGATCAAATCAACCTTAGTATGTTTAGTTTGATAGATTTTCAGGTCATTGAGTTTCAAATGCAAAATAGCTAGTAGGCTTTTCCTTATCTCCTCCATCCCTACCCTCAGTGATTAGTGCCAGCACTTCTTAGCTTATCTCCAGTCTCTTCTGTATCTGTCTTTACAAGGTGCTTCCACCCTTAGAATGTCTACTCTTTGGCGACAGGAATAAGGTTGCTTTTCTTTTTGCCCCCAGTGCTCATTATGGATCTCTATGCACTATCAGTACTTAATAAATGTTTTTGATATTGATGGGGGGGGGGCGAGACACAAGATTAGGGCTGAAAATAGAAGTTTTTGAATGACTTGCATATAGGTGACAGCTAAAACCAGTGAGAGTTGATGAAGTCTTCAAGAAAGAGCATAGGGGGAAAAAGAGATCATCCAGGAAAGAGCCTTGAGGAGAATCAGAAAAGAAATGTAATGAAAATTAAGCAAGGAGAAGAGGAAAACAGGAGGAGAGAGTAGTCAGTAGTGTCAGAGGTAATAGAGAGGTCCAGAAAGATGAAGACTGAGAAAAGACTATAAGATCTGGCAATTAAGAGGGCATTGATTACCTTGGAGAGAGTGGTTTTGGTAGAACAATGACGTTGGAAGGCAAATTATAAATAAAGAGGATTGAAGAAAGTGGGGTCAAAGTGGTTGACAACTTTTTTCAAGGATTTTGACTGAGAGAGGGAAGATAGAGATATGACTTGAGGAAATGATAGTATCCGATGAAAGGATAGGGTTTTGTTTTGTTTGTAGGATGGAGAGCATTAGATAGGTTTAGAGACAGTAGTGAAGGAAGCAATAGATAAAGACTGAAGATGAGAAAGGGAGTATTTGAGTAATCTTCTGGAGAAGAGGGAAGGATATGGAATGAATGTAGAACAATCACCCTTGACAAGGAGGACATCTCAAAAACCTCAATTATTGAAGATGAGGAAAGGAAAAGAGGATGGGGAAGGATTTCAAGGGGTTTTGACAAACGAAGGAGTTCACAGCAAATGACCTTAATTGTCCAATTAAGAGGCAAGGTCCTCAGCTGAGAGGGTGAAACAGCCGAAATTTGGATTACTTTCTATGGGGATGAGATAAAGAATCAATTAAAGATGAATGAAAGCACCACCTTTCTAGTCTGAAAGCCCAGTTGAAATTAAATAACATATATTTGTTGTATATTCATTTGACATGCTTGTGTGACTTTCTCTAGCTATATTTGGCAACATGTGAGTAGGAACATAGGAGGTGGAAGGTAAGAGATGAGCAGCAATAGGAAAAAGGGGTAAAGGATTAGAGAGGAGAGTGTAGAGTTGAGTTGGTTAACTACAGAATTGAGACCAGAAAGGGAGGAAAGTACAGTGAGATCCGGGTAGTAGTTTAAGAAAGAAAGGGTAGAAAGAAAGAAAGGGAGATTGCACTGAGGGGTGTACATAGACTTTGGAAAAGTGATTCATAAGAAATGGAGTCATGTTCAGATAGAGAAAAGCTAGAGTTTCTGATCAAGCATCATTTCTACCAGTTCAGAAACCATTTTAATCACTGTTTATCTAAGTATAGCATCATCCATAGGATAGTGAAGTCACAGAAAGGCTTGGGTTCAAATCTCACCTGTTCAGCTTAAATAACTGTGACTTTAGACAAGCTGAACACCAGTCAATTGAATATTCTATAGATGCCTCGTACTCAAAAATATTCAAAACAATTATCTTTTCCTCAAACCCATATTTTTCCAAACTTTTTTTTGAGAGCACCAGAAACCTTTCAGCAACTGCGGTTTCAACCTGAGGAGCCATTCTCGACTTTCCCCTCTCCTCCACCCTTCATATCAGTCGTTTGGCTAGCTTTGCCAAATCTACCTTGAAAATACTGCTCACTTGCTATATGGTCACATTCAGTAGCCTCAGATCTTTCTGTTCACATACAGAAACAGGGTCCAGTGTTAATCCTTGCATGAAGAGATACCTAAGCAAAAATTGTACTCACCTTTCTTCACATTGTGATCCATATTTAAATTTGCATGGGAGAAGAAGGGGATACAACATCTTTTCATGGTTCTTGTCTGGACTATTGCAATAGCTACCAAACTGGTCTCCAAGCTTCATTTCCAATCCATGCTGTCTATGCCTGTCAAATTAATACTTGTAGACCATAGGTCTGACCATGTCACTCTCCTGATAGAGCAAATACAGTGACTCACTCTTGTAGCTTGGACGGAATAAAAATTATTTGGTTGGGATCTTGAAGCCCTTCACAACCAACCTCTCATCTACTTTTTCAGGCTTATTGTTCATTATCCTCCTTAGCACGCCATTTCCCCTCTTCATATCATTGCAACGTTAATAACCATTCTTCATGTCTGCAGTACATTCCTTTCCCCCCTTCTTTGTTAGACTCTCTAGGTGTCTTCAAGTAACACCTCCTATCCACACAGTTAAGAGGACACTCCTGCTGGGGACAGCACTTGGCATATAGTTTGAATTTAAACTTCTATGGTGTCTGTTGCTTCTTCTAATAAATAGAATATAAAGTCCTTGAGGGCAGAGATTGTTTTTGATCTTGTTTTCTTGTTTTTATTTTGCCCAGTGTTTGGCTTATAGGAAAAGCTTTTGAAATGCTTATTACATATGGAATGAAGTGAATTAACTTCTTTATGCACTAGGATTTATCTGCTAAGTCATAGATGGCAGATCTGCTTTCATGAAGGAAGTTCTAAAACGCAGCTGCTAAAATCTCAGATCTTTCTCCTATTTCTGCACTTCTTTAAAACACTCATTACCCGGCTGTTTTTTCAGACCACATGTTGCTACTAACATTTTTATTAAAAAAAACATGTTGCTGCTAACGTTTTGAATAAAAATATTTTTCAAATATTTGTCATGTTTTTTGGACTTCTGAAGCTCTTTGCATCCCACCTATGTGAAGTTTTGGGGGAAAAGGTTTTTTACTGTTCTCTCTGGGTTTATTCTGCTCAGCAAAATCTATTAGGGAAAATTTTAACTTTGTATTTTTATCAGACCTCTTGCAAAGTGTGTTGACACTGGGGCTGAGGGTCTGCTTGCCAGATTGATGATAAGCGGCTGGTAAAGTACTGTATTTCTAAAATACATAATTGAGATATCAATCAATACAACTGTGTACACCTGAAAGGGAATTTAGCTTGCCAATACTCAGAAAAGAAGGGTGGGTGGGAATTTTGGCTCAGAGAAGCTTCACTGTTCAAATGGATTAACCCTGAGATAACTGGAATGCTTAATTACAAAGAACACTGCATTCTTAATTAAATTGAAATATCACTGGACACTTTGTTGCCTGGGTAATGAGTCCTGAATTTGAGAAATGAAAGCAGTGGAGTAATCAAAATTAGGGAGGCTCAGTAGATAGAGAGCTGGACCTGGAGTCAGGAGGACCTGAGTTCAAATGTGGCCCCAAATACTTCCCAACTGTGTGACCCTGAGCCCTATTTGTGTCAGTTTCCTCATCTGCATAATGAGTTGGAGAAAAATGGCAAATAACTCCTATATATTTGCCAAGAAAACCCCAAATGGGATCACAAAGGTTCCCCCACACTCTGTCAGACATGAATGAACACAATGTATTTAGAAGATTTTCTCCCTGGAGAAATGGGTATTGGGTAATGTATTATTCTGTGTTCTAGTCTATCATCTTATGTATGCCACCATCGTTTAGCGGAAGTTCTTGCTTTGTGATCAGAAGACCCAGATTCATATCCCATCTCTGACATTGCCTGTATGACCCTAAGAAAGTCATGAACTTCTCTGCGCCTCTGTTCCCTCCACTGTAAATTTAAGGCACTGACCCAGACTAGATGACCTCTGGGGTCCCTTCCAATTCTAGATCCATAAACTGACCATCATTTTGAGAATCACAGCCCTCCCTTAAATTTCCTCCACAGTTTCACCTTCTTTCGTAACAGTTGTGACTTAGCAACACCATGGCATGAAGCAAGGTCATTACAGAAGCTATGAATTCTTTGAAGAATTAATTCTTTTTCTGCATGTGTTTGATTTTTTTAGGGTGAGAACAGTAAGAATAATGCCTCTTTGCCCAGCAGTCCACCCCCAAATTCCCTTCCCCACCTGCCTTTTCCAATAGGGTTCTGCTTTACATGGGATTGTAAACCACAGTGACAGCTTTACTCTGTTTTGTACCACTCACATCTGCTTGCTCATGATATGCAGCTCTGACCCTCGGGCATTTTCAGGATCTACTCTACAACCTGCCAGGGATGCCTTGAGAAGGCATACAGATTTATCTGGTCCCTGCCCCCATTCCTCCCTCCCCTCCTTTCTCCCTCACCTTCCTTCCCATGCTGAGCAGCTTTGAAAGCTTGGCTCCCTGATTTGTTCATTTTCCTTGGCAAAGAACTGAGCGAAAAGAAATTAAAATGTTTCCCAAGCACATACCATTTAAATTCTGTCCAATAGATTATCCTGACATATTTACTCATGGCCATGTCTGTCTCAGTATCATCCATGGAAAAGTATAAATTAAATTTTTTAAATTAAAAGCAGGGAGTCTGGGGAGCTTGATATCTTTTTGAGGAATGGGGTAAGTCAGTACTGAGCTTCCTGTACACCAGAACGGGAGCAGGGCCTCTGGCAGCGCATAGGTTAGAGCCCAGCGATTTCTACACATGCCAGAAAGGGCTATGGGGAAGCTTCATGAGGTCAGAAAATCCTAGACATGAAAAGAACCGCAAGAACATCTCTCTGCCACTGTCAAGCAGGCAGCACTGTATTTCACAGTTCCATTCCACTTTTGCAGAAGAAGCATATCAGAAGAGTCTGTGAAATTTATGGCTAAAGCTGAGAAAATACTATAGATTTCTGAGCTCTGGCTCTGCCACTCTAACCAGTTAGCATAGGATATGTCTGATTGGGTTTGAAGTCAGGAACACCTGAGTTCAAACTGGTCCTCAGACACTTAGTAGCTGTGTGACTCTGGGCAAGTCACTTACGTCCTTTTTGTCTGTTTCCTCATCTATAAAATGAGAAAGAAATGGCCAATCACTCCAAGACCTTTGCTGAGAAAACCCCAAATGAGGTCATGAAGAATCAGACACAAATGAAACAACTGAACAACAAACGTATCTCACAAAGCAAAGAAGTCATTTTCTTACCAGTCCTTCCCAATTCACCTCTCCACTAATCCACAGTGCTATGAACAAGACTTTATGACTTTGCTCATGTGGATCATAATGGAAATAATCTCCCCTCCCCAATACTTATCTAAAATGTACCTATCCTTCAAAGTCCCACTCAGTTCCCATTTCCTCTATGAATCTTCTGATTACTTTTGCCCTCCACCAATCTTTCTCTTCACCAGTAACCACTATACAGTACAGTATTTACATATTGTCTTATCTTATTCCTAGTAGCTTGATGATTACCTTGCTTACAGGATGGGGTTGTTAATTCCTTCAGCAAAAATAAACAAAAAACTTCATCCTATAGTCTGTTCATTAACTGACTTCCCCCACTCATGAACACATAGCTCAGTATGTAGCACAGGGTGAGTATATGCCATCATCATAAATCTAGAGGTATAAGAGATCACAGAAGCCATCTAGCTCAATATCCTCATTTCACAAATGGGAAAATGAGACTTGAGGACATAAAATGACTTGCACATTGTTAAAAGCATCAGAATCTGAATTTGAATCCACAAGCCCTCTGACTCCAGCTTCAAGGATCTTTCAACCAACGGTGATGATCTTTGGGATCATCTGGTCCATTGGTATCATTTTATAGTTGAATAAGCTGAAATGCAGAGAGCTAAGTGACTTACTCAAGGTCACTCTGCATGGCAGAGATGAGGTTCAAAATCAATTCTTTGGCTCCAAATCTTGCCCTTTTTCCTATTGTATCAAGTTACCAATATTTAATACTATCTTCTATTTAGATATATCCTCACCCAAACCCTTTCACTCAACAGACTATGTCTATATTTCTTTTCAGATATTACTAACTATGAAGTTCATTAATATGTAAACATTGTTATCCACAGGTCACAGATAATCAGAATAGCTGAACATAGTATAACCACAATTATAAAACATCCTCCTCACAACAAACCTGTGAGTTGAGATTTGAAGTTGTTTTATGTTGGAAACCAAGGCATTGAGTTGCAGCCCTAAATCTATAACTAGCTGTCTTAAGTGAGTGCGTAGTAGGAGCAGGGTACATTGGTCTATCCCTAGACAGGCAGTTCTGTTGGCCCTTTTCTTACATTTTCAAATTTTGGAGCACACATTTTGTTCTTTCCTCTCAGGAGAAGGGCCAGTGGTAAAGCTCAGGCCCCAGGGTGCATCAGCTTAGCACACACCTCGCATTCTGCATAATGGTGGGCCAATGGGCTCCTGACAGATTTCCTAGTGTTTTACCCACTGATCATGTTTCTCTTTGTAAGGAGCAGTTGCAGTTTAATAAATAGATATGTTCAACTGCCATCCATGTATAGTCCTATAAACTTATGGTGGCCAAATGGGGACCCAGTAAGATTCTTTGATACATTCTGTGCTATCCTGAACAGACTACAGGCCTAAACAAACTGCTCTGGGATTTTATGTGATTCCCATTTTAAATAGCCAGATGGTATGGGACAGATGGAGGGGTGGGGATGGGGAATGATGTACAATCTTCATAATGCCTTCACCCATCTTAGTTACCATCTCTCTGGTGTTTGTAAAGTGTTTTCTTTGTTTAGTTCTTGGTTTTTGTTTTTTTTTAAATCTATGTATTTTAAATAAGTGAATCTTATTTTTTTTTTTTAGGATGGGGTCTCATTTCACAGAAATTATGCAAACTTTTCCCCTGAAAAAAAAAAATAGATCTCTCTTCCCGGTTCCTGGTATGCATGGAGAGAGAAATTCCCTGGGGGCAGTACAAGCAGCATTGTTAACTTTGGCAAACTTATGCATTTCAGTTCCAGAACACTGCTGTCTTTAATTTTTTTCTCCTTCAGCTAGGTTCCACAGGTTGCCAATCTAGGAAGAAGAGCCTCTTCTCATCTCATAGGAAACGTTAGACAAGTCAAACCAGGTGAGAGGGGAGGAAGTTACTGTCCTGGACACAATCATGACACAATCCTTTATCGCAGCCTTGGCTTTATTCATTTACTGAGGGAGTATAGAAAACACTGCAACATGGGAATGTTCAGGAACATATGACAATAGTAGTAATGGCAGATTACAACTGTCAAGCATTTTACGGCTTATCAAGCATGCCTATATACATACATACATATATATATATATATATGTATATATATATACATATATATATATTAGCTCATTTCATCTTAACAACATTTTGTCTTGTTTAATCCCCACAACAAATTTGTGAAGTAGGAAAGGGCAGTATTAGTCCATTCAATTTAATGGTGGAACAACTGAGAATCAGGGAGGTATTCTACCAAATGAACTATACGCGATCCAGAAAAGATATATCCTGGAGATCCAACTCTGAAACAGCAGTTCTTCACCTAAAGCACAGATTAAGGAAGGTCTTGAGAACTTCTGACTTAGCATGACTTTTGACCTAGCATGCTGACATCTAGAGAGAACCTCTCTACTCCTCTACTCTGTACTCCAACAGGTCCACTTCCTCTCTCAGTCTGGATATCAGTCTAATTGCCAGTGGAACATTTCTGCTGAAGGGGAGAGTTCTGTCTTCCCCTCCCAATTTCTAGGGGGGAAATGGCAGCAGGATCCTTTATAGCGTTAAGCCATCCACTATCCTGATGCAATTGTATCTATAAATGGATTCTCCTTTCTACTACCATCTTTGTGTCTTCCATTTTTCCCTTGTGTCACTCTGTTCTCTGTGTCAGTGCCCATACCTTCTTCATCTCTCAATCCCTCATTCACTCCAGTTGAAATTCCTCCATATAATCTTTCTTCCCCCCAAACCTAGGAGCCCTGAGTATTATTTCCTGGAGACATGCTATATGTGAAAATCCAAGTTTTGCATATCCTTCAAACTCTAAGATAGATTAAAGTTAGAAGTTCTCTGTTGACCATATAATGTTTATGGCATCTATTATTTCTACCTACCTCTTTGAGCTGAAGTTTCCTAACATGTTAAATGTGGATAGTAACACTTATGCTATCTGTCTTACAGGGCTGGGGTGAGAAGGGATAAATTCAGAAATCACTTATTAGATGTTTACTATGTGCAGAGCACTGGAATAACAGCTGGGAGGGAAAAGGAGACAGTTCTGCCCACAAACAGCTTACATTCTAATAGAGAAAATGCTTACCACACTATTAACTCATGGATCTTGCAGTCCATCAGAAACCCTCTCCACTGAAGACTACTTCTTCATCTGCTTCCATCAGCTCCTTGGCCCAGGAGTAGGAAGGGGATCTCCTTGTTCTACACTCTCAGTCATCCATCCATGACTTTTCTCTTTTTGTTTCACTTATTTTATTGTCTTCCTTGCAGCTGTCATTACAAACATCCAGTTGATTGTCCCAAATTTTTCATTGACTCATGAACAAGCTCTATCACACCCTGTTGCAATTGGCTTGGAGGATATCAATATTTGTAGTGATGATTCCTCTGACAGATTCACCATATGATTCCACATCTTCCTCCACTCCAAAGACTTCTCCCTTTCACTTTACACCAGTATAATGATGCCTTAAAATCATTAGGTCATGAATTTATACCACTTCCAAGATTCTGATCTTTGGAATTCTATCCTTTTCCCCCTTCCTCTCTTTCTAACTCTCCCACTTTCTTTGTCACACTAAAAAAATTAATTTTACCCTTTTTGTGACCTTTCAAGATTTGACTCATCTCTCTTTACCCAATCCATCCCTTCCACTTTTGTTTCACTTGCATCAAGACCTAGCTTTGATCTTATCTTCTGCCACTTTAATGTATCAGCAGTCCTAGAATCCCTTGCTCCCCCTGATCTTTCACCACCCCTGAACTGTGAATCAGTATCCTTGAATAAGCTTCACCACATGACATCTTTGTTCCTGCTCCAAGACTGCTGAGTGTCAATGTATAAAGTAACACAATCAAGATGATTTCCCCTACTACAAATTCAGGGTACATCACCTCAGTGGAACACTCTCACTGATACTTAGTAATCCTTCAGTTCTACCTGTTTTTTTCATTTTATTCCCCCTAGAAACTATTCCAAACCTTCTTTTCTTTCCTTTCATCTGAACTGCCACCCTGACCTTTACTGCAGATAACCTGACCTCTTAATTCATTAGTAAGACAAGAGTCCACTAGACTCAGCTCATCTCTCTCCTAGTCCTCGGTTTTATCAACTTTCTTCTACCTTCATAGACATAGGAGGTAAAATATACCTTCTACTCATGAGGGCCAGCTCTCTACTTTTACTATCAATGCCATTCTTTCCCACTCCTTGAAGGAGTTTTCAGTAAGAATCATGCATCATCTCTCATGAATCTTACATTTTCCCCTCTCCACTGGTTCCTTTATTCCTGCCAGTTTATAAACATGCTTAGATCTCCCCAATATTATAGACTTATGCAAATGTCAGTATCTTTATAAATACACACACATATGTCATATATTATACTTCATATAGCTTCATATCATCTCCAGCTCGTTGAGCTATCATTCTCTCTCTCTCTTCACCTTCACTGCTAAATTTCTCTAAAATGTTGTCAACAAGCATTTATTAAATGCCTACTATATGCCAGGCACTGTATTAAGCACTGGGGATACAAAGAAAAGTGGGGGAACAGTCCCTGCTCTCAAGGATCTCACAGTCCAACAGGGGAGCAAATATGTAAACAATTATGTACCAACAAGCTATGTAACTTTGAGATAGTCACAGAAGGAACATACAAGCTTTAAAGGGGTATTGGGAAAAGCTTCTTATAGGAAGTGGGAACCCAGCAGAGACTTGACAAAAGCTAAGGAAATGAGGAGGTAGAGATTAAGAGGAAGAGAATTGTCCTTCATCCTTCGTTCTTGAGGAGAACCAGTGACATCATGAAGGTGAAGTCTTGGCTTGAAACTGAATTGGGTGTAAAATAGAGCTGTGCAAAGCCATCAGCCTTGTTCCTCCAAAGTCATTGAAGTCTGGTGGCAATACAAAGGGCAAGAAAACTGGTGATATCCCAGAATGGGAGACAGTTACAAATATGGGGGAAAGCCAGTGGAAATGCTCAGAGCTGTGGTATAGAGGTTCCTGTGTAAGAAAAATGAAAGGACCAGTGTCACAGGATCACAGAAAACTTGGGAGGAGAAGAGGCAGATTAAAGCTTAAAAAGACTGGAAAAGTAGAAAGGGACCAGTTGATGAAGGCATTTGAATGCTAGACAAAATATTTTATATTTGATCCTGAAGGTAATAGGGAAGCATTGAAGTTGATTGAATGGGGTAAGGATTGGGGCGGGATTGACATGATCAGCCTTGTACTTTGTTGCCTTCATTGCCACCATGGTCCTGCTCAAGAATGAAAGACCAACAACACCACCACTATCAACAACAATAAGCCTTATTCTCTCCACGCCAAGAAGCAGTCCTTTGTCCTTACCACTTGTACTGAAAATGTTCTCTCTTTTTAAAAAGTTTATTGATGGCTTTCATTTTTATATCACCTTCATTTTCAAATATCTTCCTTCCCCACCCCTTCCCCAGTGTCAGAATAGGGTGGGGGCTCAGAGTTCCCTTGGTGTTGACATCAGGGTGTCATCCCTTTTAACAATAATGAAAATAAGAAGGCAGGATAGCTCCAGGAAATGACTCATTGCATAATTAAAGTCTGAGCAGTAAATGTGATTTTTCACATCCATAGGCCCTTACCTCTGGAAACAAGGATGGAAAGAACACTACACTACACTGA
Source organism: Potorous gilbertii (assembly GCA_028658325.1). Lineage (NCBI taxonomy): Eukaryota > Metazoa > Chordata > Mammalia > Diprotodontia > Potoroidae > Potorous > Potorous gilbertii. The sequence continues at coordinate 39,408 of JAQQSK010003843.1, forward strand.
AACTCCGTATAGCCAGTGCTATTTTTTTAGTCCTTCCCTGCAACTTTAGAAAATACTGAATACGTTTGATGTGGTTGATTCATTTTATTTATATCCAACTCTTTGTGATCCCCACTTGAGGTTTTCCTGGCAAAGATACTGGAGTAGTTTGCCATTTTCTTCCCCAGGCCATTTTACAGATGAGGAAACTGAGGCAAAGAGGGTGAAGTGACTTGCCCAAGGCCACACAGCTAGTAAGTGTCTGAGGCTGGATTTGAACTCAGATCCTCCTGACTCCAGATCCAGCATTCTAACCGCTGTACCACCTAGCTACCCCTATTGAATAAGTAGGCTTCACCCTCTAGATACTCTCTCTTCATCTCTAGGGATATTTCTCTCTTCTGGTTCTTTTTCCTATTTCTCTAACTCATCTTTCATAGTCCCCTTTTCCTCTTTTCACTATTTTATATGATTGTGCATCAAATGTTTCTCCCATGTCCTATTCTCTCTTTTCACTTCCTCCCTTAGCAACTGCATTAATGCAGTGCCTATAATTAGCACCTCTATGAAATCTGTACCTCCAGTCCAGATCTTTCTTCTCAGCTCAAGATCCCTATCTTCAAGTGCTTAGAGGGCATCTCACAGACATCTCAAATTCAATACGTCCAATACCAAGATTATCTTTTCTCCAAAAATATCCTTCTCTTTCGGAGTTCATGATTTCTATTAGTAATACCATTATAGTCTCATTTCCTCATATGCAAAACTATGGGATTATCTTTCACTCCTTCCTCTCATAGCTATCTCTTGTAGCCAGTTAATTACCAAGTCCTATAAATTCTCCATCTCTGAAATCCATTTTCTCTACTCCGACTACTACTATCTTAGGGCAGGCCCTCATTCCAAACATGCATGACCTTCCCTGGTCTATTCCTTACATATCCTCCCTCTAATATCTGCTCTATCCAGTCTATCCTCCATACTATTGCCAGAATGATCTTTCTTGTTCTCCATCAGGTCCTGGTCATGCTCTGTCCACTACAATTAAACTCCCTAGATATCTCCATACACCTAAGGCTTCTCCTGGCTCCACCCTTGTATTCACATTGTTCCCTAATCTGGAATGTAATCCCTTCTTTTCACCTAGTATTCCTCACCTATGCTTTAAAGCTCCAATCAAGTGCCCCTTCCTTCATGAAACTTCACCTATTCCCTTCAGTTGGTAATAATCTTCCCTTACTTTGACTTCATATAGTACTTTGCTTGGTAATTCTCAGGTGTATTTATCATTTGCTTCTTACAACTATTTAGGTTGTTGCCTGAGTCCCCTGCTAGAAGATAAGGTCCTTGGGGTAAAGGACTATGTCATATTTAAATTCATCCCCCTTACCTCCTCCCCACTCTGCACAGCACTCTGTACACCGTGGATCAAGAAAAGTCTGTCATGTTTTATTTTGATGTATTAATTGACTGAGTTTCAAGAAGACAGAGACTTTGCCTTATCTTGCTCAAAATAAAATGAAGTAAATTCAGTTAGCACCAAAGTTACATAGGCCACAAATGACCAAGCATGACTGAACCTAAATCTTTCTAAGTCCAAGGTGTTTTTCTTTTATACTATGAAAAATGGAAGTTTATAGACACATTTCTCCACTCATCCCTTTGCTATGTGTCTACCATCCTTTGCTTAGCTCTGAAGAAGAGTAGATTAACTATAGAAGCAGTTCTCAATCGTTTAATGGAAGGAATTATAGCACAGATAACCCCCCTCAAAAAAATACCCCAAAAGAAAATAGTAATTTCAACTGATTTAGATTGGCAGTAAAATGTACAATATGCTTTTCTTTTCCTGCAGATTTACCTTCCTAATTATGTTCTGCTCAGGATAATATTAAAATTCATTTGTATTCTGCCAGAACTCACCAACGACCAATTTCTCTTACTCTTTGACAATTCTTTGTATCATTTCATTACTTGGCACCCAACAGTTATGTCCATTCTCTCAAAACTTGTCCCAACAGTGCCCTTGCTATCCTAGGCCTGTCCCTTCCTCAATCCTTTCCTTCTTCATGCATATACAGGGCCCCAACCTTCCAAATACTATCTGTCCCAGTTAGTCCAAATGTCCACAGAGAAAAGTCTTCTTCCACTCAAATTAACTGTGGGAAAGCAAAGCACAGCCTGGCAGAGCTGAGCCCTGAGGGATTCCAGAAGAGTGGAGTATTACTCCTGTCTCAGTTCATTATAATGAATAATAAAGAGATACTTACATGTGCTTTTTTTGTAAATTATTCATCTTGTGCACTGAAGAATCAGGGCAGTAATATGAAAAGAAGACAACTGGTGCATTAGGTCTCCTATAAATACCCATGGTAAAGTATTTCTAAGGGCCAATCTCCTCCCCTCATTAAGGCTGGAGGAGTGAAGAATCTTGAAAAATACACTGAAATCAGATCCATTCACCCTAGCCTTATGTTGGGAGCACAGTGCAAAGCTGGCGCTGATTATAATATATTTGTTACTGTATTGCCGCTCCAAAGTCACTTGGAGCAACCTGAGGTGCTCAGCAGGTCCTCTCTTTTGCTTTCCGCAACTACCTTCAGGAGGTAATTAGGAGAGTAAGAATTGCCTCCAATCTAATAAAGTTCCTCCAGGATTCCCCATCCCCAGTGGATGTTATCTCAACCTTCTCCCCATATTTCTAACAACAGATCTAGTTTTTCTGAGGGTTTTAAAGACTTGTTCCATTTCTCTTCCTTATCCAGTTACATTTTATTGATGCTGAAATGTAAATATGACTCAAATTCTACAAATAATTAATTTTTAAAAAATACCTGAGATCAAAAGCAGAGGAGAGAAGTAACAGAGGCCAAATTTCACCTGGCTTGGGCCTGGGTTCTCGTCCCAACAATTCATTCTATGTCTCTCTCCATGTACTTGAGATCTTGACTTTTTGAGCCTCCAGTTTTCCATCTCCATAAAAGGGAATTCATGATTATGTTTTACCTAGTTGGGCCAATCTGAATCATTTAGACCCCAAACTCACTGAATCTAAGAGTCAAAAGGGGCTTTAGATGTAGTAAACTTTAGTAGACTTTACACATGGTAATGTAGTAGATGGATAACCCAGGGCAGGCTTAGCATGTGTAGCAGAGACATGCCCCAGCCCTCTGGACACCATCTAATCCAAGACTTCTTAGCTTTGTTGAGTCATGGACCCCTTGGGCAATCTAGTGAGGCTTATGGACCCCTTTGCAGAATGATGTTCTTAAATCCATAAAATCCATAGAATTACGAAGAGAACCAGTCATATTGAAATAGAGTTATCATTTTTTAAATGAGTTAATGGACTCTAGGTTAAGAATTCCCAGTCTAATCCCTTTGGAGGTGAGAAAATTTAGGGTAAGAGAGGATCAGAGATTTATTCAAGGTCAAAGTGGCCAAATGGGGACAAAATCATGATTCCCGCTTCAGAATATTTTGTTACAATATTCTAGAAAATGCTGTACTTTTCTATACTAGAAAAAAAAATCAAGGAAGAAAGAGCAAAAAGAGAGAATTGCCCTCAGTTCTCTTGAGTGGTGCTGTCTTCCAGTTTCCATGGGCCTAGCCTCAGGGATAGCACAGATAACTGCTTATTTACTTAAAGTTCAAGATCAAAATGTGAATACTTCAAGGCAAGACAGGAGGTTAGGAAGAAGTAGACAAGCAGAGGAAGACACCAGGAAATTTCATCACAGTGTGGTAGGCTGATAAAACAACACAGCTTTAACTTGTACAGAGCATGAGAGAAGGCCAAGTTCCATAAGAGGTTTGGAGATGTTAGCCCCATGACACCTCTACACACTGCTAGTTGAGGATGGAGGAATGAGCAAATGGGAGTGCAAGAAATGGAAACCATAGAGACTCACCTGTCTTTGGTTAGTCCACAAAGTTCCTTGTGTATAGGGGAACCAGAGTTTAGGGAATGAGGAATGTAAACGAAAATTTTAAAAAGATCTGGATTTACCTGACACCCATATGGAAATGACATCCTAGGCTGATGCTGAAAAGTCAGGGTAAGATTTTCACCTCTGGATCACTTTGGAAGTGCTTTTTTCTCACATGCCAACTGTGTTCCATCTATTAGGAAATGTGTCTGATCTTACTGCTGACCATTAGAAGCATGATGGTTCATTGGTTGTGAAGGTTTCAGTTTTTTCATCTATAAAAGAAGGAGGGGGTAACCTAAATAGCCTCTAAGGTCCCTAATAACTCTAAATCTATGATCCTCTTATAAAGCATATTCCAAGCTTTGCCCAAATGGAATATTTGGGTTTGCAAAACATAACAGCAGTTGGAAGACCCCAATCCATTAAACATTGAGAGTATGCTGCACTAAATTCCTCAATTCCACTACTTCTCGGCTTCACCATTAAGTATGATACCCTAAGGAATTAAAAGATTCAAAACTATAGGTAATATCAGAAACCCAAAGCCCTTCCTTTTACACAAAAGGAAACTGAGACCCAGAGAGACCTTTCCTGATCAGTGGATCACAGATTCATTTCCTTTTCCAATTGACTAGGATTAAGATAATATATCCTGCAAGCAAACAAGTAACTAGGCTGGTGAAGAGATTTCTTCAAAGTGTTTAGATAAAGCTGACAAGCTCTGACAAAGCTAGATAAGAAACCAGGTCAGGAGGTCTTCCCTTGAAGGGATCTAATTAAGAACAAAGACCAAGTTCACATTAACATTCTCTTGGAGCCCCCTTATCCACCTCTGAAGGAATTATATTGTTGTAAATCCCAAAGAGAAACCCAAATGTTAGGTACAGCAAAGGCAGAACATTTAGGGTGGTTTGTGGTCTCAGAAGGTGGGAACAGCTGTCCCAGGAAGCTCCCGAATCTGAACCAGGAAGCCTAGCAGTGTGCCAGAAGTCAAGCCAGCTCTGGCAGCTGGGCCTCAGCAGTCATCTGGCATTACAATTTAGGACTCAGTCCATGTGCTTGGCAGACAGCTTTAGTCCTGTGTTTTAAAAGCAGCGCCCTAGAGAAGCTATCAGGCAATTTCAAAGTGGGTACTTGGAATGGGAATTCTACTGCCTGCTGAGGTATAGAGGGATAGGAAGTGGCATCCGATCCCAGTAGCCAGTACTCCTGGGGGAGCCAAGGGTTGCCACTAGCCCTTTGATTGTTAAAATCCAACACCCAAGCCACTGGGACTTTTAGAGGAGAAGACTGTAATGTAACAATATAATAATGAGGATGGTGTCAATGAAAGCAGCCAACATTTATATAGCATTTACTGTGTATCAGGCACTGTGCTAAGTATTTTACAAATATTATCTCATTTGACCCTCACAACAATTCTCAGAAATAGAGTTATTATCCCCATTTTATAGCTGAAGAAATGAAAAAGAGGTTAAGTGACTTGCCCAAGGTCACTGAACTAATAAATGTCCGGGGCCGGATTTGATCAGGTCTTCTTGATCCAAGGCCTTGATGTAAGACTTTTGATTTGGCACTTTATCTCCTGTATCCTGTGGCTACTTCAAGATAGCATTTCTTTCCTCACAATCACAAAAGTGGAAGGTATACAAATACAACCTGTACTAGAGTCCTTCCATGATATCACTAACAGGTGGTCATCCTAGGAATCAGTTGTGGATTTAATATTTTCAGTGAGGAAAATCCACTACCTCCTAAAACTGTTTTGATTCCCATCTCCCCCCAACACCCTTCTCATTCTGGGAAAAAGGCCATCGTTGTAGCACCTTCCTTCAACTTGGTAAGTTTCTATCCAGGGAACCACCATTTTTAAGGATGTCCCTAGACCTTTCATGCTGACTTCTCTCCTGGCTTTGCTCCTGTCTCTGAGATTTTTCTATTGCCCCCATTACCCACAAGCCCCCTCGTTTTCCTCTTTCTCATTTCTTTTTATGTGTTGTCTTCACCTATAAGAATTTAAGCCACTTAAGTGTACAGACATATTTAATTGCACATATTTCTATTTCCAGAATTTACTAAAATGCCTGGCACATAGTAAGTGCTTACTAAACTATCTCTCTGTCTACATCAAATTAAGCAGAAATCTAGATCTTTGTAACTTCCACCAGGCATCCTGGCTTAGTCCTCTGAGGTTAAGTTTTCATCTACATAATCATTCTCTACGCTGAAATATTCTTCAGCCTAAACATTTCTCAGTCATCCAATTTATTCAACATTCATTTATTAAGCAACAACCTACTATTGTGCCAGGCTCTGTTCTAGGTGTTAGGTGTACAGACAAGCCAAATGAAAACCTTTGACCTCAAGGATCTTACCTTCTAGTAGGGGAGAATAGAGTACAACATATACCCAGACAAGCATATTCACGGTGATTGAAAAGTCTTAATGTAACTTCCAGCTATTAAAAAGCTTAAAAAGTCACTCTATGTATTTATATGTGCACATGTATATTTGTATGTGCATACATATATGTACATGCATACATGTGTGTGTGTGTACACACACATACCCTTGTTATTGTTGGTGGTGGTTTCTCCCTCTAGCCCAGTTAGTGCAATCATAGAAAGTATCATTTTCTGTCTTACGTTCTGTGTCTTTATATGTATACATGCATTTATGGTCATATATGCATAGTTTTATATATATATACACATGCATATGCATACAAATCTACCTATAGATATCTATAGTTATAGAGGATGGTTATAGATAGGCTAATGAAATAATGGGTCTAGACCAAAATATGTAACAATTTATATCTACATACAAACACTTGCATATATGTTTATATATTGTTTTACAAGAACATATGCATTCAAGGCAGGAAAAGATTGTGTATACATATACATATAAGCACATACATGTATGTACACACATGTGGTTGATTTCTCCCTCTAGCTCAGTTAACATAATGAGAGATAGACTATATACATTTTCCTTTTCCCTTTCTCCAGATAAATTATGTGTGCATGTGTACAGCTCAGTTAGTTTAATCCCAGTATATATTTCCTTTTTCCCTTTCCCTAGATAAAACATGTGTGTCCATATGCACACAAAATATCTCTATATGTATATACATACACACGTATAAAACATATATATATATATATATATATATACCTATGCATGAGTCTGCAGATAAGTATGAATGTCTGCATGTATTTTGGTCTATATCTGTGATTTCATTAATACAAGAAACTCATGGTGTGCAGCTTTCCTCTCACTGATATAAATCATCAACTGTTAGATAATTTTGAGTATTAGAGAAATATTCAAATCTCTAAAAGGTCAAATAATTTGCCTGAAGTCGTACAAGCAGTATATGTCAAAGGCAAGCCTCAAATCCAGATCTTCCTGACTCCTGGGCCCTTCTCTTTTATCATGAAACCAAGATACCTTTTGAACATCAAATATATACAAAGTGATTTGGGTGGGGGGGCATCTCTGTAGGGATCTGTATAGGCCTTCTATACCAGGTGACAATTAAACTCCACCTCAGAGGAAGCTAAAGAGTCTAAAAGGGAGGATTTCCAGTTCACCTCTCTGATGCTTATATCACATGTTCTCTACAGCTGCCATCACCTGCTAACTCTTCTCTGAATCTGTTCCAGTTGTCAATGCCATGTCTAAAAAGCAGTACCCACAATATTCCACATGGAATTTTCCAGATTCTGTACTGCAGTTGTGCTCTAGTCAGAGCAGAGTACTCCATACCTATAACTTTTTTTTCTGGACACTGCTTCTTTTAAAACTGCCTAAAATCATGGTATTTTTTTTGACTGCCATCATGTGGTTGACTGAAATTGAACGCACAGTCTACTACAACTCACTGAAAATAAATCCTTTTCCTAAAACTACTCTGTAGCCCATGACTCCTTCATCCACTACTTATTTGAACACGTCTAGAGATTTATGTGTATGCCTATCAAATTTAATCTTATTAGCTTTGAATGTTTATTCTAGCTTGTAAGAATTTTCTTGAATAATGCCTCTGTAATCCAATGTGACAGTGATCCCTTCTAATTTTGTGTTATCTGAATATCTGCTAAGTATTTTTATTATTGCTATTTGGTCATTTTAGTCATGTCTGACTCTTTGTGACCCCAGTTGGGGTTTCCTTGGCAAAGATACTGGAGTGGTTGGCCACTTCCTTCTCTAGCTCATTTTACAGATGAAGAAAATGAGGCACACAGGATTGACTTAGTGGCACATAGCTGGTAAATTTAGTCCGAGGCAAGATTTGAACTCAAGAAGATGAACTTTCTGACTCCAGCTGTGTCCATTGTACCACCTGGCTACCTCTCTGATATATAGCTCATAGGAATCAGTGATAAAATGTGGAAAAACAGAGGGACAAACATTGATTTCTGAGGCTTCCTGCTCAAGATCTCTTTCTACTCTAATATCCAGTTATTAATTGTTATGAAATAAAACATACATTTTAAAGCCAATTTAAATGATCCAATAAATGCTTTACATACATTATCTTATCTGATCCCTACAATGTCCCTGTGAGCTAAGTACTGTAGATATCATTCCCATTTTACAAATGAGAAAATAGAAACTGGGAAAAGTTAGGTAACTTGTTCGTTGTCAGACAGCAGGTATCAGAGAGATTTCAAACCCTGATCTCTAAAGACTCCCAGAATTAACACCCCTTCCTCTATACAACATTACTCCTTGGCCCTTTCAGTTCAGTCATTTGGGCATTTATGAATTCCCTTTACTGAACTGTTATTTAGCCCTCTCCAAGAACCCTTGCTACTTCTTGGTGATCCTTACATATATTTAGAGATTCTCATAGTCTAATATTTTCTAGACTCTCCACAAGAATCAAAATCTAGCTCAGAAGAATTGTTGGAGGATTATCTTCTTCCCTTTTTTTGATGATTGGAAATATCATTTGCTCATTTCCAGTCTTGTGTCATTTCTCCTAGTTTCTTTGACTTTACAAAGATTTCTGACAGCAACAATGACATCTGTCAGATCTATCAATTATGCCAATGAGCTCAAATCAGATTGACTCAGAGAACTACTATTTGATATGAGAAGCCATTCTAAGGATTCAACACCTAGGAAAAAGGTTAGTATGCACTCAAGGAGATTATATACTCTTGGAAGTTATAGAATGGATTGTTGTTCAGTTGTTTCAGTCATGTCCAACTCTTTGTGACCCCATTTGGGGTTTTCTTGACAGAGATACTGGAGTGGTTTGCCATTTCCTTGTCGAGTTTATTTTACATATGAGGAACTGAGACAAACAGGATTAAGTGACTTGCCCACAGTTCTGCAGCTAGTAAGTATCTTTGAACTCATGAAGATGAGACTTCCTGACTTCAGGCCCAGCACTCTATCCACTGTACTAGCCAGCTGTCTACCGAATGGATTAATCTAAGCAAACTGATCTGAAGAGAAAGAGAGCACTAATAAATGAGAGATCAAGGAAAACTAGAAAGGAAAGCTATGTGCTTTTTTATGTTCCCCATATTTTGGCTTCACTTACTGTTAGTCTATTTTTTTTGGCAGAGACAAATGACAGTTCTGCCACAGAGTTCTACACTCCTTTGGTCTTTAGGGGGTCATCTCCACTTGTCCTGACGTATAACTTGCCATTGGACTGAAACAGCTCTGAAAGAAAAAGTGAGTCTGGTGACCTTGCATGGCCCTCCCTCACTTAAATTTAATTCACTTACAAGTCATAGCATCATCTTCCTGATGTCATGGTCCTCTTTGAGAATAAAGGATAAATAACCTGTGAGTAATCTGACCTGCCTACTGGGGACCCAACTGTCCAGTTCCAGTTGGGCCACTTAGCTCTGTCATCCTTTCATTCCTTGCTTCCATCCAGATCAAAGAACCAACAACAGCAATCATCATCCTATCTACCTCCAAACTGCAACATTATCCCTTATTTCATATTGTTTCTACTTGTAGATTCATAGAATTATGGATTCTTAAGTTAGAAAGGAATCTCAAAAGATTATAGAGTCCTGTTTTCCACTTACTGCAGCATGAGCTCTTAAAGTAACAAGGAGCTCACCATTTTAAAGGACAGGCTATCCTCTTTTTTGAATAACTTTTAAGTTTTTCTTTACATTGAACTGAAATTTGTGTCCTTTACCTTCTTAGAATGTGAGCCCCTTCAGGGTAGAGTCTATCTTATTTTTATATTGGATGTTCTTTATATAGTAAGCACTGAATATGTGTTTCATTCAATCATTCTGCAATTGTGTACTATGTTTATTTTTAAGATCCAGGATAAGTAGTATTCTTCTGTATGACAGCCCTTCAAATATTTGAAAGTAACTATCATAACCCTACCTAATGAACCAATCCTCCCAACAGAAAATACTCTCATTTCCCAATTGCTAAATGGTCAAGGGATATGAAGAAGTAGTTTTCAGAGGAAATAATTAAAGCCATCAGTGATCATATAAAAAAATCTCTAAACCACTAGTAATTAGAGAAATGCACATTAAAACATATCTGAGTTATCCCCTCCCACCTTCACCATCATTGACTCAGATGACAGAAAAAGAAAATTATAAATGCTGGAAGAAATATTCGAAAATAGATACACTGATGCATTGTTGAATGCATATCTAAACTAGTTCAACCATTCTGGAGAGCAATTTGGAACTATGACAAAAAGTTACAAAATTATGCATGTTCTTTGACCCAGTAATACCACCATTAGGTCTATATAACCTAAAGAAAGCAAAGGGAAAAAAGGACCCCTATGTACAAAGATATTTATGTTTTTTACGTGGTGGTAAAGAATTGGAAACTGAGGGGATGCCTACCAATTAGGGAATAGCTGAACAAGTTATGGTATATGAATATATGGACATTATGCTATAAAAATGATGAAGGGGATGTTTTTAGAAAAAAAACCAACTTCAGAGCACATGAACTGAGGTAACATGAAATGAACAGAAACAAAAGAACAACGTACACAGTAACAACACTGAAAGATAATCAACCATGAAACACTTAGTAACTGACCAATATCATTGTCTACCATAATTCAAAAGACCATGATGACAAATGCTATCAATCTTGAGACTAGAGACTGATGAATTCATGGTACACAGGACACCATTTTTTTTTTCTTTTTGTTTCTAGAACATGAAGTGGAAATGTGTGTAACGTTTTCCCCCACCCAGTGCCCATTAGTGTTGTAATGTCTCCTGCCTAGTACAGATGTAGGCCCTGCCCTGAGTGATGGGTGAGGTGGAATGGACAAGAGTTGAGAGCTTTGATTCTCAAACTCTACCCCTTTGGGACTGGTGAAGCTTCAAGTTTGTTTTAGCATATTGAGTCAATTTCTGTCTTCAAGAGAGGAGATAGAAGAGGCCAACCCCACTTCAGATTGCTAAAGGAAAAGATTGGGAAGATAAGAGAGAAGTAGAGAGGGTAGTTTTCATTATGTACATATTCCCATATTGCTACTCTAGAGAATGGGGAGAGTTTTCCTTGGGTGAGATTCAGGATTCATTTTCTCTCTCCCTCTCCATCTTTCCTTCTCTCACCCTTTCCCTCTCCCTTTATCCCCTCTCTCTCTTTCCCCTTCTACCTTTCCCTCACCCTCATCTCTCAATGGGAGAGTCTTATTCTGTGCAGTCTGGTATACATCACCACACACACACTCACACACACACACATATATACATACACATATACACATACACACACACACACATATATATATATCGTGATTTCTTAATTCAATTGGTAATAACATTAGCTATCTTTCACAAAAGCTGACCAGTTCCATGAAGAAATATGACAAAAATACTTCCATTCCAAAGTGCTTAAGAAGGTAAAGGGAGCTGATGATATATTTAATATAATGTAGATGTGTACCCTAAAGGATTTTAAGTGTTGTAAATGAATTTAATACTGGAATTTCTCATGGTTTTCTATTTGCATAAAGCAGGTCCGGGAGGAAGTTAGTAAAAGCTAACAAGGTTAAAGGGTAATGCTTTAGCTCTGGCATCAAAATTTCACTCTAACTACATATATGTGGACAAACATTCTTGACACTACACTTAAGATTTGGTTTTGACATGATGATAAGCTAACAGAGACAGTCAACAGCATTTATTAAGCTCCTTCTCTGTGCCAGTTCACTGTGCTAAAATGAATATCGAAACAAAGAAGGCCAAAAGACAGGCCCTACTTCCAAGAGACTCAATCTAATGAGGGAGGCAACATGGAAACAACTCTTTACAGGCAAACTATATATAGAATAACGGATATAATCAGAGAGAGGAGGAATTAGTATTAATGCAGGATCAGGAAAGGCTTCCTGTAGAAGGGAGGATTTTAGCTGAGACTTGACAGAAGCCAAGGAAGGCAGGAGGTAAAAGTGAAGAGGGAGGGAGTTCCAATCAGGAGATGGAGAGTGTTATTCAAAGAGAACAATGTCATAGGATTGCAGAATACGCGGGAGTAAGAAAACTTTAAGAAGACTAAAAGGGTAGGTTGAGACCAGGTTATGAAGAGCTTTTTTTTCTCCTTTGGTGATTTGAAAACAATAAATTAATTATATTTTTTTAAAAAATGGAAAGGGAGAAAAGAGAGAGAAAGGAACCAGGAAGAAGACAGTTAAGGAGACAGGACCTTAGGATATGCAGAGTGGCAGACTGATTCAACTTAGTAGCCAAATAAAGTTGACCTGAAAGCACAAATGGCAAACGGTACAAGGAAAGATGCTTCCCCTAAAACTTCAAAGAGGTGGGCTTGAGGCACAAACAGAAAGACAATCAACTTTTCTGGACAGTTAGGGGTTGAAAATGGATGTTCAGCATAGGTCTGAGCATGGAAGTAGGAAGAGGCAGGCAGGAACAGCAAAATCTAAGTTTTGAGACCTATAAGAGAGGACCTAATGACCAGAAAGAGGGTTCACAGCAAGAAAATACTGAAAGGATGAGCTTTAGACTTTATCCTAGGAAAAGGTAGGTAATATGATTTCCTGTTTCTTCAAATGTGTATTTATTTGTACTCACCTGGTCCCATGTTTATAGATTTGGGAAACTCTCTAAATGTAAACTTTCTCCATCTGTGTGAATTGGCATCTGAGCTATAACTTGCAACCATACAGAGCTGCCTGGAATACAGAGAGATTGCGTGATTTGGCTCGGGACCCAGAGTAATTTTGTGTCCGAGGCAAGATTCAAATCTAGTTCTTTTTGACTTAAAGGCCAACACTCTCTGCTATGTTAGACTTATACACAAACAGCATATATACATGATATACATGGATACACCTCCATGCACATACATAAATGAGAAGCCCCAGATTCAAATCCTTCCCATGACATATACTAACTCAACGTCCATGATAAAGTCACTTAAACTCTCACCGCATCCTGGTAATTATAAAACTGTAAATCACTAAAGAGTTTCTGATTTGTATTGGTAGAGAGATTTTCTCTACTAGGAGTTCCCTATTCTGATGAAATCACAAGCCAAAAGGTATTTAAAGAGCTCCTATGTGCTTGGCAATCTATTTTTTAGTACTTCAAGAGGATGGGAGATGAAAAGATACAAAGATGAATAAGACTTGAGCTACATAGTCTATGACAGGGACTATGACTCACTTACTTTTGCCTCTCTCTGAGAAAGTACCCTAATTCCTTGTATATAGCAGGTACTCAATAATAGGGTGTTGACTGAATAAGACAAAATATTTCACTGTGGTCTACCAGAAATGGATAAGCAAGCAATTCTCCCTTTTCCTTTTTCTTTCCTTCCCTTCCCTTTCCCCTTCCCCTTTCCTTTTTTTTTTTTTTTGAGGCAATGGTATTAAAGGACTTGCCCATGGTCACACAGCTAGTAAGTATATGAGGCCAGATTTGAACTCAGGTCCTCCTGACTCCAGGACTGGTGTTCTATCCACTGTGCCATCTAGCAGCCCCTGGGCACACAATGAATTATGCTACTGTTCAAACAGGAAATTATCACAAAAGTGGCACAAACACAGTGCTCCAGGAGCACAGATAAGAGATCTTTTACAGGTCAAGAGAGCAAAGATGGCTTCATGCTGCCAGTGGCCTTTGAACTGGGCCTGGAAAGAATAAAAAAGATTTTAATAGACAGAGAGGAGAGTGGGCTAGGGAGGAAGATATTTTATGAGAGGGTACGAATATGATGTTCTTTACTCCTGTGTGACTCTTCATGACCCCGTTGGGGATTTTCTTGGCAAAGATACTGGAGTGGTTTGCCGCTTGCTTCTGCAGTTCATTTGACAGATGAGGAAATTGAATCCAACAGGATTAAGGGACTTGCCCAGGGTCACACAGCTGCTAAGTGTCCAATTTTCTATCCACTGGACCACCAAGCTTAGTGAAGTCAGTTGGTTAAGAAAAAGATGGAACATTTTCAGAAAACTCCAAATGGTCCAGTTTTAGAAAGTAGGAATTTTAAAGGGGGGGAATGGGAGAACAATGTCAGGTCAGGTTGGGTACCTATGTTGAAGATTTTAAATGTTGGGTTTAACCATTTGTAGGGTTTTTTTTTGCAAGCAATGGAGAGCCTATAAAGGTGTTTGAGTAGCGTGGTGATTTATTCAGAATTTTATTTTCTTTAAGAATGTACACTGGGCATTCAAGGCTGGAAAAAAGATAGTTAAGAAACTAGTTAGGAAGCTCTTGCAACAATTCACATGGCAGGTAGTAAAGGTATAAACCAGTGTGATGGTGGTAAAAATAGAAAGAAGAGATAAATGTGGAAGATCTTTATGAGATCCTGGTTATTTAGCATAAGAAGCAGGAGAGAAGAAGGAATACAGACTGACTGCAAGGTTTTTAGCCAGTCATTGGGAAATAAACAATTTCTTCAAGGCTTGTGGCCATTGCCATTCATTTCTTAACGGACTTGGAACCAGAACCTTAATTACATATACTTTGTACTTCCGAGTTCCCTCTCACCGTAATAAAGGGTAATTTCATACTTGACTAGATTGATGGAGTACTGCCGGAGAAGAGGATGTGGGCAAAGACTGGAGACAGAGGCAGGGCTATTAGACGGAGGACTTCCTTTTTATTCTAGGGTCAGAGATCATGGAAAGTCAACCAAAGAAAGCAAAGTAAACCCAGATCTTGGCCTTCCGTTTGTGGCTTTCCTAGGAGGAAGGGAGGGAAGTTGCTATGCCATTAGAGAATGACCTCTGCCTTTGGCAATAGAAGTAGCACAAGAAGAAATTGTATCTCAATTCCCATTTCCCAATTGCAGCATTTATTTCTCATTCTTTTTCTTTTATCTTTATCTCTGAAGATTTCAAAATGTTTCATAAATCCCTGTGTTACCCCAGGGTGCCAGCTGTAGACAAAGGTAGCAGGGTTGGCCCTAGGCAAAGTAATGAGCTTAGGGCAGTTTTTGGTGGTTTCCCTAGAAACAGTTAAGGTCCTTCCATCTCTCCATCAAAACTTCCTGGGTCCACTCTCACATTCCCTCAGGGCTGAATTCTTTGTGCCTTTCAAGGTGACAAGCAATTAATGTGTACTAATGTGCTAATTAATGTCAGAAGGCTAGAGGAGATTCTCCTCTCCAACCCCTACCCCACACACCCTCTCCCAGGTAAAGCACATTTTTACAGTGACCTTTTGGAGACAGGTCCATAGCATTTTATTATTTAAGGTAAATAAGTGTCACTAATGGGGGAGAGGAGGGTGGAATTTCAACTCATGTGGGAAGAGAACAGAACTATGGCAGACCTCTGAGGGAGATATACATACATTGTACGAGGTGTTTAGAAAGTCTTGTTGCTCTTTAGTCATATCCAATTCTTGATGACTCCATTTTGGATTTTCTTGGCAAAGATACTGGAGTGGTTTGCCATTTCCTTCTACAGATGAGGAAACTGAGGCAAACAGGGGTAAGTTACTTGCCCATGGTCCACGCAGCTAGTTAGTGTCTGAGGTCATATTTGAACTCATGAAGTTGAGTCTTACTGACTCAAGGCCCTGCATCCTATCTACTGTACCACCAAGCTGCCCCTCTAAAAGTCTTAGTCCAGTTTTAACCTGTTAGAGTTTAAAACTCCACTAAAATTTTGAAGACATTCTTTATTATAACCAACTTTATTTATGTATATAGGGTGGGTACTATCCACCATCTCTCAAAGGTTTCCTGCCACTCTCTACTCTACCAATAATCTCTACCAGGAGGCCTGAGATATTTATTTCAAGTTCTTGCACCTTAAAGAAAAAAGGCCAGTGGCCCTGAATGCAGTCAAGTGAGAAGATGCATTGAAGAGGGAGCTGGGGGCAGCATCAGGCTGTGCTGCCTCTGTTCTAATTGCAACTATTCTTCATCCTTAAATGCTAATTTTGAAGTTTTCCAAGGAATTATTTTACTTAGTGTCAACAATATAGATAATGCTGTGGATAAGTTCTTTATATTCCAGTGGAGAAACTGGTCAGCATCAGCTCTGGGGACCTATTAGCCAAGCCCCCACCTGAATCACCATGACAGTTGCATGCCTAGTTTCATTAATGATATGGACAGTGCTCTTACCTTACAGGGAAGATTAAGCAAGACAGGACTGGCCTTCTTATGCTCACATGCAATTCTACTCTCTCCTCTTGGTTCTGAGTAAGCTATTCTATCAGGCAAATATTGGGTAAGCATGGTAAGAGGGATGTGATGATGAAATTAGATCAAGGAAGGTAATTATAGGAAGGGTGTTGTTGTTCAGTCATTTCAGTCATGTCCAACTCTTTAT
Organism: Potorous gilbertii; assembly: GCA_028658325.1. Classification (NCBI taxonomy): domain Eukaryota; kingdom Metazoa; phylum Chordata; class Mammalia; order Diprotodontia; family Potoroidae; genus Potorous; species Potorous gilbertii. The sequence continues at coordinate 56,109 of JAQQSK010003843.1, forward strand.
AACCTCCTTTAGGGTTTTCTTGGCAAAGATACTAGAGTGATTTGCCATTTCCTTCTCCAGCTTATTTTACAGATGAGGAAACTGAGGAAAACTGGGTTAAGTGACTTGCCCAGGGTCATACAGCTAGTACATGTCTGAGGTCACATTTGACTTTAGGTCTTCCTGACTCTAGGCCAAGCATTCTATCCTCTGCACCACCCCGTTGCCCCCATAGGAAGAGCAAGATTTCCTTTAAGCAAAGTATGCGTGATAAAAAGAGCCCAATAATTTTCTGAGACTAGATGACCAGACTTATTTGACATCCTCTATTCTGTTTCTAATCCCCATCAGGAGTCCTAAGGTGTTTATTTCAAGTTCCTGCACCTTAAAGAGGAAAGACTGTGCAGCTTCTATTGTTGCTCTGTCATTGCATTATTGCTCAAAAATCTTAACTGAGTCCCCATTTGCTCCCAAGGGATAGTGATGGGGACTGGACCTGTTATTTCATTGGAATAAGGAACTTCCTTTACCAATTCAAGTCAACATTTTCTCTATAGCACCTTTTTCTATTCTTATAAAGGTAGCAAAGTAAAATGATTTACCTGAGGTCGCAGTGCCAGTCTCTGTCATAAGTAGGACCCAACCAATGCCTTCTCAGATCTGAACTCAATAGTGAACTTATCATCTACCAAATTAAACCCCAAATTCTTTTGCTTGCCATCCAGGATATCAGGATGTAATGGAAAGAAAAAGCTTCTTGGAGCCAGGAGAAAACTCAGTTCAAATACTGCCTATAGTGAGTGCTAATTGTGCTATTGTAGTCAGGTCAATTAATAATCTGACCTTCAATGATATCATTAATACAATTGGGATGAACACATCTTTAGAATCCACCTCAGAGGATTTTTGTCAGGACCAAATATGTCAGCCTTAGCCCAGTCACACACCTTTCCTACTCCCCTGATATATTATATGTTCCTGTCTAACTGAGCTGAGCACTCCTCCCTGAAATATGCCTATTTTACCAATTTTGTGGCCTTTTTCTACATATGCTGCTCCCTCTGACTGGGGGGCTCTCTTTTCCTTTTCTCTATTCTCCCCCCACCCATCATTACTTATGAACAGATTGACTCTCAAGTTTTAGTTCAAAAGTTAACTTTTGCCAAAGCTTCCTCAAGCCTCTCAGATGGAAGTCTAAGTCATCTCTCAAGAGACCTTGTGTGATCACATATGTAGCACTTTATATCTCCTCTCCATTTCAAAATAATAAGAATATGAATATTTTGGGAGTGACCCTTATTCCCCCAATACATTGCAAAATCTTTAAGATGTCTTTTATTTTTGCTATCCTGTTCCTTAGCAGATAGCATATCATGAACACATAAATATTTGTTGAATGAATGACTTAGTAAACAAATGGATTTCCCAATGTCATATAAGGAAATTGGAGCCAGACTTTCTCTCAGTGACCTGTAACTATCACTTATACCTAGCTTAAAATTCCCACTATTGGTGTCACAATGTAGGCTTTCATTAAACTTTGTTTGTTTGGTTTTTTTTGATATTCAGTCCTTTCAGTTGTGTCTGACTCTTTGTGACCCCCATGTGGGGTTTTTCTTGGGAAAGATGCTGGAGTGGTTTGCCATTTCCTTCTCTAAAATCCTTGTATATATTAGTGAATCTACCATTTTAATTTTAACAGATTTGGAAGAAGAAAGGTCTGGCATCATTAGGAAGTCAGATTCTCAAATTAAGGAACTGTTCACCAGAGAGAGGGATTCATAAAAGGTGGTTTTAAATGAGGTACAAGCTCATATTTTCAAAAGGCTTCCATTTTGAAAAGGGTGGTGTCTAGAAACACAGCTAAAAAAAGTAGAGTGACACTATACATCCCGAAAGCTCTGGATTTCAAATAGGCTCCCTTCTTCTCATAAACTGTCTGAATATGCTAGGTACTTTAATATTCCAATTAATTACAGCTGAATGAACCAAGCCTGTAGGCACTGTTATAAATGTTCCCACATTGTATAAAAGATCAGGAGCCACAAAATATAGTGAATCAGACTAAAGAAACAGACCCCTCACAAAAACTTCCCCAACCTCCACTGGACTGAATCTAGGACATTTGCAAGCTGGGATTGCAGCATATAGATGTGTAGGAAGGGAAGCAGGGGGAAGAAATATGCATTTATTAAGTGCCTACTATGTGCCAGGCTCTATGCTAAACATTTTTCAGATATTATCTCATTTGATTCTCACAGCCCTTTGAGCTATTATCCTCATTTCACAGAGGAGGAAACTGAGGCAAACAAATTAAGTGACTTGTCCAAGGTTACACAGTTTCATAAGTATCTGAGATAGGGTTTGAATACATGATTTCTTGACTCTCTGCCCAGTGCTTTATCCACTGTGCCACACAGCTGCCTTAATAGAGCAATGATGGTGGTCAGCCATCATATTTTCAGTCTATAAATATATGCCATATGAGGTGACCCTGTACTTTTAAAGTCAGCAAAGAAGCCAAACTTCTGTGACCAACCACATGACCTCATATTCTGATTGTCCACTGGGGAAAAAAAAAGTATAGTCAGTTACCTAGTGTAGGGTAAGAACATCATTCAGAGAATAACATGGAGATATCAAGGGGAGAATTAAGACCTCTGAATAGCATCTGAGACCAGTTGTAACATATTGTGCCTAGAGATTTGAAAAAAATCCAAGGAAAATCCTGAGGTGAAAGAAAACTATAAAAGCCAGCAAATATTAGCTGAGTAGAGTTCAGAATATAAAAGCCCTTATGTGTAGTGACAGGGTACTTCCTTTGTATTTTAGGAGTTTGAATTTTTACTAATTCTTAGAATCAAAAGGTTATTCTATGCTTAAGGGGCCAAAGTAATTTATTTGTACATAGTAATATACATATATACATACATACACACATATACACATATATACGTACATTATATATTTGTATTAAAACTTTTTAGGAAGGAAGGAAAGAAAAAAGAAGAAAAGGAGGAAGAGAGGGAGGAAAAGAGAATGGGAGAGAGGAAGGGAGGGAGGAAAACAAAGAGAAAGAAACCTCTCTTTACTTTCCTAGTCACAAGGTTATTAGGCTCTTCTAGTCCTCTTCACTAATATATTTTGTAAACAGAAGTCTCAACATTTTATTACCCCAACTTTTTACAAAATTATTCATTCATTGACAGTTCCTTGTACTATGGCTTCTTTCTTTTTGAACGGAATCTCCTTAAGTGCATGAGCTTTTGTTTTTCCTTTTTTGTATTCCCAGTGACTTGCTGGTAGTAGGCATTCAATAAATACTTGTTGAATTTCCTACTACTCCATCTATTTCATGACACAATTTCACTAATGAGCTCCTTTTTATTCCTCATTTTCCTTGACCTTTCCAGCATGGTTAACCATTCCTCTCTCTGATTCTCTCTCCTCTTAATCTCCAAATTATTACACTCTCCTAATTCTCCTCTTATCTCTCTTTTGTCTTCCATTCTCTTTTTCCACTTACTTCCTAAATTTAAGCATCCCCAAGACATTGCCTTTGGCTTTCTGTTCTATCTCTGCAATTTTCCCCTCGGTATTTACTCCCCTTGCTTCAATTATCACCACCAAATGAATGATTTCCCAAATCTTTAACTTCAGTTTTATACCCAGAGTGCTGGTCCTACATTGCCAACTACTTACTAAGACATCTAGAAAAGCAACATGGGACAGTAGAAAGAACACCAAGCAGTTCGTGGTGCAACATACTTAAATTCAGATACAACTATTGAATTCTACAACCTGTGTGACATTGAGGAAGACATTTAACACCCCCCTGGGCCTCTGTTTCTTTGTCTGTTAAATGAGAGCTTGATCTAAATGATCTTGAAGTTTCCTTCCCCTTCCAAATCTATGACTGTCTCAGTCAGTCTCTTCTGGAACATCAGACCCAGTATGTTCCTTCTAACATCTATCCTTCCTAGTTCTTTTTGTTAATTATAACACTCTTCTCCCACTCCCAAAGCCTCAGAGGCATCTTCGATTCTTCAACTCTGAGCATCCAATTAGTTGACAAATCCAGTTAATTCTATCTCTTCCACTGAAAGTATTCATACAGTTGCCATATGTCCATAGGTCACATATATTGTACAGAAAATGCATGCTTAAGATTTTAGACTAGATGTTCCCAAAGTCATTTTTGACTTTGAGAATCTGTGCTTCTTCCATAATTTACTAGCTTTGTGGTTATAGACCAGGGAATGGAGATTACCTGATTGGAGACCTCTCACTATTTTGATCATGCTCCCATGGCTTTCCTCCAGCTTGTTAATAGCTCTCCAAAAACCATGGCTCTGAAAATTTAGCACAATGTTTCAGATATTGTCAAAGATGGGTAAAGTAAAATAGACTGCAACCACCACCTGTAGAGGGACTGAAGTCTAAAATCAGGACTGGGAACAAATTTTGACTGGAGGTAGCTACGTGCAAACCCTACCTAGGTGGCCAGGGTGCAGAGCAGATGGAATGCTGGGTGTGGAATTAGTAAGAATTGAATTCAGTTATTGTGTCAGATAATTGCTAGCTGTGTGACCCTGGGCAAATTCACTGTACTCTGTCAATCTTAGCTACCTCATCTGAGATATGGGGTGTGGGGGGTGGGAATGATAGAGTTACTTCACAGGAGTTTTGTGAGTATCACATGAGATAACCTATGCAGTTGTTATTGTTTCCAGTTGTGTCCAACTCCTCATAACCTGATTTGGGGTTTTCTTGGCAAAGATACTGGAGTGGTTTGCTATTTCCTTCTCCAGCTCATTTTATAGATGAGGAGACTGAGGCAAATGTTGGTTAAGTGACTTGCCCAGGGTCATACAATAAGTGTCTGAGGTTGGATTTGGAATTGTGTAGATGAATTTGATTTCTCTCTCCAGACCCAGCACTCAATCCACCATGCCACCTGGTTGTCCTTTGCAAAACCTTAAAGCCCTATTTAAATGTGTACTATTAATGATTAGTAAGATATTTACCATTGACAGGATTTACAAGAGACTCTCTCCTCCAGCATGCTGATCTAAATCCTACAGTTATCCAGGATGATGTATTGGAATCAGTCAGAAACCCACATCCCTTTTCAGATTCTTTGAGCGTTCCCTGGTTTTTTTGACAATTCTTTTAAAAATTAGTCAACTTAGATAGAGTTTTGCTTTGGTCTTTCTGGTTCCTTTGAAGAAGAAATGGAAAACTCTTTTATCAATTTTTAAAGTTTAAGTTCTGGCTTCTCTGCAACCTACATTTTCTCTGGTTCTATAATTTTTCACGACACACCCAGGCCTGACACCCTGGTTTAAAGTCACTGCCCCCTGCAGTGCAAGCTTGTCTTAGACAAGCTATAAGTAACTACAGAGAGGAAGACAAATGCTTCAAAAGCAAATGTACCAAGCATCCTCTTTGGGAAGAAAACATTAATTACATTTTTGAAGGAGTCATAATTGGATTTTTTTTCCCCTCCCTTTCTGATAGTCATTCAGGCTATGGAGCTAACATACTTCCAACATCTTTTATTCAGGCAGTTGGGAGAAAAGGAAGAAAGATTTATTTGTAATTATCAGAAATAAACACAGTTCCTCAGAAGTAAACACAAAGGAACTGAACCTGGCCTGGGTCCCACCTCGTTAAAGATGCAAATTAGGAACAGGCCATCAAAAGGGGAGGTTTCACTAATCCTTTCTCAACAATGTAAATCGTCAAATTAGCCCCTGGTTCAATGGCATCTGTGGTGCATAACATTGGGCTTAATACAATGGATCCCCAAAGGAAGGACAGCCTCTGCTGGGCCTCTGTCACTGCAATGGTTGGTACTTATTCTGAGTCTTGAGGGCACAAGACATGTTGACTTAATGCCCGTTCCAGTCTGCTGTCTTCTTATTGTGTGCCTAACCTATAGAGCTGTCCATTTCTTGATGTCATTCCATCTGTGTTTTCTCTCCAAACCTTCTGGTTGGTTTCCAGTTGATCAGCATCAGGCTGTCCCTGCAGGTGCTGGCCCCAGGTTCCCTGAAGCAGATGTCGGCAGATCATCAATTCTAAATCAGACTGTGCAATTTGCCTTTGGGGGACATGACAGATCCAAGTGCCACAATAGCATGGAAAACAAAGATGGAAACCAGAATGTCTTGCCTACTGTGCCTTACACAGAAAGGTGGCTTTAGATGGGAACTTCTCCATCTCAGACTTTGGAACCATAACAGAATATAGAGTTCTGGTCATCTTTTATCCTAGGAACCTCTTGAGTAAGACTGGGAAGGACTAAGCCTTTGGAGACCATGTCTGTGCTTCCTAAAATATCTACATTATCCATTGCTTGAATAATATGTTTTCATATCAGATTTAACTAGTGGATTGTTCCAGAATGAATGAAGTGCAAGATCTTTCTTGATGAAAACAATCAATAGGCAAGCATTTATTAAGTATGTAACATGTGACAGTCACTAGGTATACATTTTTTCTTCTTTGGGTGAATGAGGGTGAATGTTAGATGAATTCTGTACCCTTGCCCCCAAATCTTCTTGCCCAGGTCATGATAGGCTGCCCATATGCATTTTCAGTAACAGATTAATTTGCTCTTACAATAAAACAGGACTATTCCAATACACTGAGGGTACTTCCTAAGATTCCCCCACACCCCTTGGTTTATAGCTAGGATAAGAACTTTTATTTCCCTTTGATTTCAGACTTTCGAGAGATACCCTCATCCCTCCATACTCATAATCAGGTCACACTCTCCTGAGCCAATGCTCTCATTGCTTCCTTTATAAGCTTTCTACTTTTCCTTTCCTACCCTTTTCAGCCACAGATAAAACCCATTTCAACAAGGACCTTCTTTATTGAAGGAAATCCTTTTATTACAGTCAAATCCAGATACCTATATCTGAGATCACTGGCCAGTGGGCAGATTCACTATCTTGTTCTGCTTGAAAGTACATGTAGACACAGTTTGGCTATATACGAAAGGAATACTTATCTTTGCCTATGGATTTTTCAATCTGCATGGGGGCATGCAGATTGGTCAGGCAAATATCGTAAGGTCATTGGGTAGGGGTTGTATCTGATTCTGTTTCTATCAGTTTCTCCTGTAACATGTTGATGGTACTTGGTAAATGGTGAATAAGAATAAGAATAACATTTCCCCTGGGAGATTATTCCAATGTCTCATCACTATTTAGAAATTTTTCATGAAACTCAGCCCCCATTTTCCTTGATTTAGTTTCATCCCATTAAGTTCGGCTATGCTATACTAAATAGTATGGTTGATTTGAATGCTTTGCTCAAGGCATGAACCTTTATTTCTCAATCCATGTAGCTTTAATAAATTGCTTTGCCTTAAGCTACATCATCATTTGGATAGCAGGAAGAGCTAGAGCACTAACTTTCAGTTTGAGATCCCTTATACCTAACCTGATGCTCTTTTTGCAGAACTTTAAAACACAGTAGAGGTGGATTTTCCTCAAACCAGGAAGTTCACAGCCCTATCTCACCCATCCCCCAAAGTCAGACTGAGGATATTATTAGAAGAAAAACTCAAAGCCACTTCTCCCACCCCAAACTCACCATTTTTATGCTTTAACACATTTTCTATCTCCAAGCAACGTTCATGTTTCTCAAAATCATCAGCCAAACTAAGACACCAAGTACCAAGTATTTAGAAAGTGACTTGGTTCGTGTGCAGTCTCCAGTCTAATTTACATCAGTGAATTACATTAATTCACTTTCTTTCCCAAGCAACTGTTTCCGCCCTCTCTGAAGAGCAGAGGTCTGGCTTTTTAAAAGAATGAAATGTTTGATATGAAACAGGTTTACTACCAATTTGCTTTGTAAAGAGAGCCAACAATGATTTAATGGATGCATCACCCAGGTAGACATCAGAAAGCCTTATTGGAAAGACTGCAGAACTCTAACAAAATCACTTAACCTTTCTGTTCTTTCTTACTCCCACCTAGAAAAACTGGGGTCCTACAACCTATCTCCTCCTAGCCACTTCAGGAGGAGGTCTGGAAGAAACCTGAAAAAGCTCTGAAAACTGTTGTGATTGTCATGGACTAAGAACCTACATAAAACGCGTGTTTTTTGTTCTGGCTTTTTTTTCTTCTTTGAAAACCCAAGGGTAGCATTTTTGAAATCTCTTGCCAAGCATGAGAAAAAACAAAACCAAAATAGCCTCTATTGTCACCTGGATTAGAAAATGACAGTATCAAAAATGAAGTGTAGGGGAACTGGACCAAGTTATCTCATATGCTATCTTTAAATGTACAATAATGATGTAAACATTAGACTGGGAGTCAGAAGACCTTGCACTTAGCATTAGCTTTTTTACTAACTGGCTGTGTGAGTATGAATGCTTCACTGAGATTTTTTTTTTTAACCTCTACCAGGAACATGAGTATGCCTTAAGTATTTGAGGAAGTCATCAATTGATAGGCCTGGTATTGACTAAGAGTTGTCTATCAAGAGACACCAGGCTACATGTTTTGGCAAAATCATATATTACCTAGCAGATATAAAATGTGAAAAAGAGTCCTTTTGGAGCATAAAAAAGGGAATAATGTGAAGGTAAAAATGGGTTGACCCTGGGCTCAGAGCCCAAAAGCCATTCAGTGAATTACGTTTAAATTGTAACAAATCCTCCAAAGACTGCATCAGCCTGGAAATCAAGTGGCCATCATTTTTTTTAATAAATCTTTTTTTAAGCTTAATACAAAAGAAACACTTGATAAAGCCATTTAAATTGTGAAGAGTAATTTGACTGCTATGTTGGGATTTTCACTGGATTATGCAGTAAGGTTTCCTCACTTGGAATAAGCTTTCTCTGTTTTCCTATTGATTTGGAACGTCTGGTTTATGAAGTGCTAGCATTGTTTGGATGACTGACAGACCAAATACTGCAGTTAACAGCAATGGCTTTGTTCTATAGAGTAGGGCAAAAACACCTGGGCATATTGATAGGGCTATGGCTCCAGAATCCAAACCAGCCTCACCCCCATCTAACAGAGCTGGGAGGGAGACTTGCATGAGGATTATTACCATTTATCAGAATGCATAGTCACAGTAGGACTTTATAGTAGGTAAGTGGGCTCACTAATCTATATTTTTAAGCTGGTGCATTTTCTTTTTTTAATTAATATTTTATTGATGTCTTTTGTTTTTATACCATGGTAATTTCCAGATATACCAACATCCACCCACCCTATTTATCTTCTTAAAATGTTCCTTTTGGAAGGTAGGGGAGATATACTACCTGTCACCCCATCTATTCCTAGAATGTAAGAATTGTAGCCTAGGTAGCCTAGTAAGCCTATTCTCTATAGTTTTTTAGTCATAATATGAAAAAATGTATATAATCAACTACACCAAAGCACCCTCCAGGGCCAACTGCTTTCAACTCTTAAATTCTCCCCAAATCAAACAACAATGGTCCTTGGGGATTAGACAGTCCCAAATCCTATAGGTTTATTCCATTCATCCAGACATCCAACCTGGGGTTTTCCCAGTCATTCCAAAAGCCTATTAGAATGACTTCCCCCTCACCACCATCTCCTAGAGCCCTTCTCTTCCTTTAAAATGCAACTCAAACACCTTCTTTCTCATGAAGCCTCTTTTATCCTCCCTTCCCCTGCAACTATTAGTAGTGTCCCTGATAAATTACCTTGCATTTAATTGCTTTGGATACGTTTGTACATATTGATTTTATATTTATATCACACATATATGTATGTGTATATACATATATACACATACATATATGTACATGTGTGCATACCTATAGTTGTATCTATAGATTATATGTACTTTCACTTCCATTCAAATAGAAGTTCTTTACTAGCTAGGACTGTTTTATTCTTTGTAATTGTATCTGTTGCACCCAGTACAGTGCTTTGGGGCATAGTTGGGACTTCATAAATGCTTGATTGGATTGAGGAAATCCATACTGACAGAACACTTTAGTAGCAGCCCCCGTTTTTATGCATCTTTATCAAGGTTTACACAGACTTCTCTCACAAGAGGTAGCAGTACAAGTATTATTATACTTGACTTGGTTGTGGCTATGTTTCCTTCTCCTAGCAGCTGACTCATCTGCTGGGGCATCTGGAGAGATGGCTCAGAGGAGATCTCATCGGACAGGCATGATAGCATGTGTGTTTTGGTGAAATTTAAGTGGAATTGGGGCAAAATGATGACATGGGTTACAGGGTAGTACCCAGATAGAACATAGATGTAGATGTGGTTATGTGGGCGGGGGGGGGGGTGTGAATCAGGGACTAGTGCATATTGTTGAGTAGAGTCAAGAAGAAAGACAGACAGAGACAGAGAGAGCTAAAGGCAGACAGAGAAAGATAGGCCAAGACTAACTGAAGATCTTTGAGTTTCTAAATCATCTTCCATGGCTGGATAGTGTTCCTTTATAGGCTTTTGGAATGACTGGGAAAACCCCAGGTTGGATGTCTGGATGAATGGAATAAACCTATAGGATTTGGGACTGTCTAATCCCCAAGGACCATTGTTGTTTCATTTGGGGAGAATTTAAGAGTTGAAAGTAGTTGGCCCTGGAGGGTGCTTTGGTGTATTTGATTATATATATTTTTTCATATTATGACTAAAGAACTGTAGAGAATATGGATTTTAGGAATATATTTTGAAATATAGGAGAGATCTTGCCGAGGGAAGGAGTTTTTTTTTTGGAGTATGAGTGAAAGCTGAATCAAGTGTATTAGGATAAATCCATATTAAATCCTCATATTAACAAGCCTAGTGTTGACACCTACAGAAGGGTACAAAAGGTAGTCAGCTCTTTGAGGGCTAGAGAGGGTTGGTGTTACTCAAGAGGCTTTCTGGTATTAGACAGAGCACATAACTTCTAGGGAATGGGTATCAGGTTGACAATACTTAGTAGACCAAGCTGCCTGAATGGAGACCCAGTCAGTTGGGTAACTCAGCTTGTCCTCTCCCTTTCTCTCTCTTCTCCAAAGGAAGGTAAATTTGATGGCCATAAGCTGCCCATTTAACTTGAGGTTTACTGGCTAGATTTTCCTCCCTCCCTCCCTCCCTACCTCCCTCCCTCCCTCCCTCCCTTCCTTCCTTCCTTCCTTCCTTCCTTCCTTCCTTCCTTCTTTCCTGTCCTTGCCCAAGCTCCACTTAATGGCTGTATTTTGGACCCTCCTGCCTTACAGTGAATGTCATTGGTAACTATTTCTCTTTGGAACAGAAACCCTGAGGGTCTTCCCCTCCCAGCTTGATTTCTTCCCCCTCCTTTGCTTTCTAATTAAAGAGGCCATCCCTTGACTAATTTCTTAAAGAGGCCTATTCACTGAATGGGCATTGCCTCACTCAAAGTGAGAACATGAAAATACCTTGGCCTTAAAGGGCCAGGATTGTCCATTGCATCCTGGGCCACCTCCATTCGTCCTATTGAATATCTGGCTACTGGATCCAGATGGCTCCAGAGGAGAAAATGAGACTGGTGACTTTGCACAACCATCCCTCACTCGGATCAAAATCAACTGCAAGTCAAGTCATTATTTCCCTGATGTCATGGTCCTCTTTGAAAATGAAGAACAAACACAACAACAACACAACTTACTCCTTAACAATTGAATAGCCTTATATTGGTACAGGTTGTGATTAAACTCTCATTTTACAGATATGGAAACCAAGCCTCTTAAAAAGCAGCAACTTGCCTCTGGACAGTTTTCAGATGTCAGGGCTGAGAATTGGTCTCCTGGGTCTCCATTGCCCCAAGGCCACCATTTTTCCCCCATCACACTATATTGAAAACAAAGAAATATGCATAGAAGAGTTTTTTCTTATTTAATCCTGATAGGAAGAGACCCTTTCCAATTCAGGCATCTGGGAGACATAAAATATTGTAAGTTAGGAGTGTGATTATGCTGACAATGTTTGAGTCAGTTTACCTGAATCTTGTGTAAAATGGTAAGAACAGTTAGATCACCACTGCACAGACTTCAGAGAATTAAAGTAGTGGACAGGGATTACTTGGACAGTGGTTTGCCCAATGCCTCTCTGTAAAATTATCTCTCTGCTTAGATGGCATCATAGAGGAAAATGAGAAATAGCAGTTTCTGCTTCCTAGTTAGTTTATCCCATTGTAAAAAACCTCCTCAGGTACGTAGAAATAGGAAAGTGTACATACATAGTTAAATACCATCCCTTCACTGCAGGCACCCCTAAGACTAATATGCTTAGTGCCATATTGGTTAGCTGGTGGGATGCTACCATTTTAAGGGACAATGAATCAAGAAACAGACAGAGCAATTGTGAAAGTATTTGTGTAAATGTACCAGAGGAACTCAATAATGTAGCTACTTCCACTGAAGTAGTGCAGAGGACAGAGCGTTGGACTTGTAGTCAGGAAGACCTGAGTACAAATCCAGTCTCAGGCATTTACTGTTTAATCTTAGGCATGGTCCATTAATCTCTACTTGATTTAGTTTCTTTATTTGTAAAATTGTGAAGATAAGAGTAGCACCTTCCTCCCAGGATTGTTGAGAGGATAAAATAAGACAACATTTGTTAAGCACTTTGCAAACCCTAAAGCGCTATATACATGTGAGCAATTATTATTGTGGGAGGCAGTGAGGTTGGCTCGGTGGATAGAGTGCTGGGCCTGGAATCAGGAAGACTTGAGTTCAAATTTGACATCAGGCAATAACTAGTTATGTGACCCTATGCAAAGTTGCTTAACTTTTGTCCGCCTCAGTTTCCTTATCTGAAAAAAAGAGAATAAATAATGGTATTACCTGTCTCCCAGGTTTGTTGCGAGGATAAAATAGTATTCATAAAACACTTGCAAATCTTAAAGCACTATATAGATGCTAGCTTTTAACTAGTATAGCTATTTTATGATAACTCATAATGATATTAATTCATAAACAATGTTATAAATAAATTAGGCCAGTTCTTGTGTAATCCATAATATAGCTGAACTATAATAATGGTATTAACCTGAGCTATGAGTGGAGGGAAAAAGGGGTCATGCATTATAAAAAAGAGAAGGACCAAGAGTTTCCTTCCCTCTTTCTGGTCATAGATTGGGCTCTGACTTGGGTGAGGGGGAGAGTTGGGATAACTTTCATCCTTTCTTTATTCCTTTCCATGGGGCAGCTAGGTGGTGCAGTGGGTAGAGCATCAGTGCAGGAGTCAGGAGGACCTGAATTCAAATGTCACCTCAGACACTTGACATTCACTAGCTGTGTGACCTTGGGCAAGTCACTTAACCCCAGTTGCCTTATCCTGGGTCATCTCCAGTCATCCTGATGAATATCTGGATTCAGATGGCTCTGGAGGAGAAGTGAGGCTGGTGACCTGCACAGCCCTCCCTCACTCAAAACAAAGTCAAGTGCAAGTCACGTCATCATTTCTCTGATGGCATTGTCTTCTTCGGCAACGAAGGATGAACACACAATTCCTTTCCATATCTTTTTTCTCTCCTACCTTGTAATATGGTTCTCTTCAGGTTCAAATATGCTCAGTGACTTCACGCTGCCTTGAGGCCACATACCTGATTCTCCTACTATGAGGTGTGCCTCACTCCCCATAATGCTCCATGCTTCAAAATTAATATCCTAAATTAAAACCAACTCCTTAGTAGCCCAAAGCTATTTTCTCAACTGTTAGAAGAAAAATGTTTTGATTTAATTAATTCACACTGAATTATGAATGATTGGTCCTCCCTTTTCATTGCCTTTCGTGTTTCTTTTTAAGAAGATGATCATGAACTTAAATGAATCTCTTAATTTCTAGGGTTTCTTGCAGTTTTAACACAGTGAAGTGAATATTTTCAGGAAGAGATTTTGGGGGCAAAGCCCAGATTCTACAAAATCTCCAATTTTTGTTTCACATGTACTCATCTAATGGCAGTTTTGCAGATATTGGGAGGCTAATAATTTTTTGTATGGATTACTGATAAGTCTGGTATTCTTAAACCAGGGATTATGTGTATACATTTGGAGTTCTTAACATCTTGTGTCATGGAGCTTCTTTGCAGACTGGTGAAGCCTATGGAGCCTAGTTTTCCATAATCCTTTGTTGCCCATATTGGTCTTTCCCACTGAGGTCTACCTATGGACCCCATGTTGGTCTATGGAACATAAATCAGGAACCACAGCTGTAAAGATCTATAGAGGAGTGTTTACTCATGTTAATAAGGGAGACACTGTGGTATAATGGAAAATATACTGGTTTTAGAGAGGCTGTATTATATATTATATTCCTGAAGTCAGGAAGACCTGGGTTCAAGTCTTTTCTCTGATACATACTAAGTTTGTGACAGATCAAACAACTCTGTGACACTTTAACATTATAAATTAGAAAGAAGCTGGCAGTCTGTATCAGTAGAATTAATTTTCTTATTGGGGAGTTCCAAATAATCTATAGATTCAGTCCACACAGCAGATGTGTGTGTGTGTGTGTGTGTGTGTGTGTGTGTGTGAATGCATGAATGCAATATATATCTTAAGCCATAATGGAAGATGGCATGGCAAGAACAGATTAGAAAGGCTATACAGTTTTTATATAAAGCTAAAACATACAAGTAATTTTTATAGGATACATCAAGATTGGATAGAAAAAAAGAAGGAAAATGTATTAGATTTCCTTGTACATTTATTTCTATGCTAAGAACAAAACAGACACTGTGGAAGCAATATAATATTACAACTAAAAAGAGAGAACCTCACAAAACTTCATTAGTTCCCCATTGCCTTTAGGAAAAAAAAGCTATAATGTTTTCAAACTAACTTCCAATATTGTACCAGCTCACTTTTCAAACTTATCTGATATCACTGAATCGTGCCATTTCGCACTACTCACTTACTACATTACACATAAAATTACCACTATAGCAAAACTGGTCTCTTCACTGCTTCTTTTCTCTGTACTTTCACTCACATCATTTCAACATATCCATCACTGTAAGCCTGTTGTACTAATTTCTGTCTATCTTGATATCCCCATAATTCAAGGTCCACAAGAAGTGCCACTTCTCTCTTAAATCTTTCTGAGCCCAATCCAAATTGCAATCATCTCCTCTTACATCTTGAAATTCCTAGCTAATACTAAAACTGTGTGCCAAAGGGATTGAAAAAGTGGGGTGGAGGAAGTACCTACTTTTACAAAAATATAGCAGCTCTTTCTGTACTGGCCAAGGATTGGAAATTGAGGGGATTCCCATAAATTGGGGAATGGCTGAATAAGTTGTGATGGAATATTATTGTTCTATAAGAAATGACAAGCAGGATACTTTCAGAAAAACCTGGAAAGACTTCCATGAACTGATGCAGAGCAAAGTGAGCAGAACCAGGAGAACACTGTACATAGTATCGACAATTACAATAAACAACTGTGATTGAATTAGCTATTCTCAGCAATACAATGATCCAAGACAATTTCAAAGAACTTATGATGAAATATGCTGTCTCCAGAGAAAGAACTGATGGTATCTGAAGTATACTATTTTTCTTTCCTCCCTCTCTCCCTCCCTCCCTCCCTTCCTCCCTTCCTTCTTTCTTTTCTTCTTTCTTTCATTGGTTTGAATTTTATTCCACAAGCTGACCAGTATTGTAATATGTCTTACATAGTAGCACATGTATAACCTATATCAGATTGCTTACTGTCAGGGTGGGTGCAGGGGAAGGGAATAGAATTTGGAAATCAAAACCTAAAAAAAATGTTTAAAAGTGTTTTTAACATGTAATTGGGGAAAGTAAAATATTATTTTAAAAAGGAAATTTTTCTGTTTACTATGATATCACTTAACTAACATTTATCCAATACTACCTTAGTTAATTTTTCATACTTATAGGTCATGTCTTCTCACTTCTTGAATACAGAGATCATTTCCCACACTTTTTTACAGAGATAGTATAATTAAAAATTAACAAACAAAAACCCACTGAATAATAGAATATCATAAGATACTGGGTACTAAATCAGTTAAGTTCTGTATTATCTAAGTGACCTTAGGTAGGTTACATAAAGTCTCTGAGTCTTGCTTTTCTCCTCCAGGAAAACAGGAATGATTGTATTTGTACTATCTATATCACAGGGCTATTACAAGACTCAAATGAAATAACATATGTTTCAAGACTTTACAAATGTAAAATATTATACAATGTAAACCATTAATCAAATATCTTTATCTCACATAGCATGTAGCACAATGAATGAAATAAAATTTATTAAGCTTATACTATGTGCTAAGCACAATGCCTTGTAATTCAATAAAAAGAGACCCATTCATTATGTAACTATGTGCAAGATAAAATCAAACAGTCCCTTCATTCAGGAAATTTTCATTCTTCTTAGTGCTACAACATACAGATAGATACATACAACTTCATTTCAGAGGAAGGACTATTTTGGGAGGGATCAGGGAAAAGGTCATTGAGGATGCAGTTCATGATTTGAATGTTGAACATTCTTAAGTATAAAGGGGATTTGGAAGAGTTTTCCAACAATCCCAAAACAATGTATGACAAGTTCCTCATTCAGCTTAAGAGAATGATGGAGCCAAGGCGACTATTACATAACAGCACAGAGGAAAAATCTTGTGACTGGCTGAGAGAATCAGTCCCTTGTGTGGGGCCTATGGAACAAAAAAATGTCATTAGGTAGTTGAGGAGTCTTGTCTAAGGAGCACATTGACTTCATGAGTTACGATGATTTGCTCATAAAGTCAACATGAGATGTTTGCTGTGAGTGCAGTTCTGATTAGACTATGTCACATCTTAATGAGTTAATAACTTAGTAGGTTGGTATGTATAGTCCAGAAATAGCCAATTCAATTAAATTTGCAGTTCTCCAGCTTAAAGAAATCAAATTAAATGGTGAAATTTTCTAAATGACTTTTTTAAGACCAATATTAAATACAAAGATCTTGTAAAACCTACAGTAGAATATAGAAAAAGGATTTGCCTAGTTGGAAAGTAATGACGACCAGGAGAGAAACTGGTAGCAGAGAAGCTCTTTTGTGTGGTATAGATGTTTCTGAATTCCATAGTGATTAACCTCCAAGGTCTGTCTGTCTGTCTATATAAGCATGAATCTAGCAACATCACAGATACTCAGTACATTAGAGAGAGTATGACTAAGGTTTATGTATGGATTGTAATGTATATTATTACAGTCAATTTATATAGTTGTGAATATCTGTGATAGTGTTGTTATTTTCATCTGTTTTTAGTAAATGATTATATTTAAGATCTAAAAGTATCATTATTGTGAGGAGTTGGTTGCATAAACAGAATTGCATTGGTTGGGGTATAAGACCTAAAGTGATGAAGAAAAGGACTGCATTTACCCTCAAAGTGGTTACCCCTAAGATCCTGGTAAAATGTGGTGGTCTTTCTCTGGGATCTTAGACCTGTAATGTGATAGCTGGTTAGGAAAGACTGAGGCAACTAAGAGAAAAGGTAGATGTCCACAAACCTATGTGAGAGATTAGATCATACAGTGAGTGTGGCAATACATCCCATCTAGTCATCCTTATCCCATGATCCATACTGGAAGGAACATTTGAAGCCACCCAATCCAACCCCCCTTGTTTTACAGATGAGGAAACTGAGGCCCAAAGAAGTTAGGAAACTTGCTGAACATTACATAGGTAATATTAGAAATGGGTTTTGATCCCATGACTCAGTAGCCTCTGACTCTTCACTTAATGATGCTGCTGTGAGGTTAAAAAATTAAATAAGTAGAAAGACTATGATGGACTTAAACTGGGGGAAGTCAGAAGTAAGGTCGTCTTGGGAACTGGGGAGATAGAAATAGTATATTCAAGTGGATATGTTCCACTAGGCAGTTTTTAAGTTAGACCGGAGTGCTGGGTGAGAAATGGAAACAAAGAGGTGGGAGGTGATCACTGAAGTTAGGGGAGATGATGTCATCAAAGAGAACTATAGACAGAAGGGAGCCTTATGATATCATGCTTACAGATTGGGTGATAGATGATGATCTAGGAAAGAAGACCAAGAATCTCTATATCATTGCATCTTTCAAGGATCAAATGACAGCCCAAATGTCATCTGCTCCATGATACATTTTCCAATCCCTTCAACTGGCAGTTAGACCTCCTTCCTGTGAACCTCAACAGAACTCTTTGCTTCTTTTATGACATGTATTATGACAGTTTAGCAAATCACCATCATCATAATTACATTTATATAGCATTTTAAGGTATGCAAAGTGCATTGAAAAATGCTAGGAGGGAGGTTATATTATCCCTATTTTACAGATGAGGAAACTGAGGTTTGAGGAGATTAAGTGACTTGCCTGAGATCATAAAACTAGGAAGTTTCTGAGGCTGAATTTGAACTCTGGTAATCCTGACTCCAAATACAGTACTCCAAGCGCTCCACTGCCACATGTACTATGTCTTGTTCTTGAGTAGTTTCAATCTTGTCTGACTCTTCCTGATCCATTGGGGTTTTCTTGACAGAGATATTGGAGTTGTTTGCCATTTCCTCCTCCAGCTCATTTGACAAATGAGGAAACTGATTTACCCAGGGTCACATAGCTACTACATGCCTGAGGCTGGATTTCAGCTCAGGTTCTTCTGACTCCAGGGCCAGTCCTCTATCCAATGCACCATCAACTGCCCATATACTACGCCTAATTGTCTACTTATTTTATTCACAAAACTTATTATTATACTTTGCATTTCCCACAGTGCCTAAATGAATATTTTGAACATAGTAGATACTCAGTAAATGTTGGTTCATTGATTCACATATTAGACGGTTTATATGATTACATTAAGGCATTTTAGCTTGTCTCAATTGAGCTATTTCTAAACTTACACTGCTGCTCTCCACAAGTGCTTCATTTTGACACAAAATCAAAACTATTAGGTATTTATTGAGCCCCTAATATGTGCACAACACCATGCTTGGTACCTATTTAACAGGAACCAAACTGCTAGGGACATTTCCTGGACAATTTTAAAACTAGGATGAAGTTCCAGCAGAAGAGGATTTTGGGGAAGTTGGCTATTAAGTCACATTCTTAGAAACAGAGGGAAGAGTTCAGGTCCAGCCTATAACTGAATAGAAATCTGCTCTTCAGCAAGCCTAATAAATAGTAACCTAGCCTCCTTTTGAAGACTCCAGAAACAGATAACTACCCTCCTGAAGCAGTGCATTCTACCTTAGTAAAGCTCTAGTACTTAGAAAGTCTTTAAGTTTGAAATCTACATTTCTATGATTTCTATCTATTTATCCTCTGCCATTTTATGGCCTGGCAAACAAACAAATAAACACCATCCACATAGAAACCTTTCAGAGAGTTTTAAAGACAACTCTCAGGTCTTTTCTGAAGTCTTCTTTAGGCTACAATATATTTATATTTTCTTCAGATATTCATCATAACATCACTCTCTAGTTGTCTCATTATTCTGTTTTTTTTCTGAAGTTGTCAAAGCTCTTTCTGAAATGTTGCTCCCAGACTTGCATGTGATATTCTAGATATAGTCTGACCAGGTCAGATTACAATGGGCTTATTTCAAGTTTCTTTTAAATCACTTTAAGATTGTATCACCTTTTGGAGGTTGTTGCATTACACTGTTGGTTTGCATTGAGTTTGCGGTCTACTACAATCCTAAGGTCTTTCTCCTTTGAATTGTTTAGTCCACCTTTTCATTCCAGATTGTTTTTTGAACCTTAATGGAAGACTTTACATTATCTCTATTCAAAGAATTCTTGTTATATTTAACCTACCATTCTATCCTTTGAAATTTTTTTGGATCCTGTCTCTAATGTCTGATGTCTTTTACTACTGGCTTATCACCTACAGATCTGATGCCATCACCCAAGTAGCTGTATCTCTAGTGCTACCCAATAGAGGTCTCCCTCTGGGTTTAACACTGAGCAAATGAATCACTACTCTTTGAGTAAGTTCATTCAACCAGTTTTGAACAGTTCCCACCACTCTCCATCTTGTTCAGAAAGAGCTAATGGGGAATTCTGAATATCTGGATTTTAATGAGGCATTTGACAATATCTATGGTACTTCATTGATAATAGCAAGGTTAATATGGTATGACTTATTCTAGAGAAACCCATGCTTGCATGTTGGTTTTTAGATGACTCACATGCCGTGGCCTTAATAATAAAGCCTAGAATTTTGCCAAGAATTTTGTCATTTTCACTCTCCCAGAATTTGAAGAATCCATATATTTATTCTTGATAATTGACTCTATAGTTTCCCTTTTCCAGAAATAAAGCACCTTTGCAGTTCCCTATGACTTTTCAACCATCTTCAGCAGTGTCTCAGCATCTACAATCAATCAGTGTGCATTTACTAAGTGCCTATAATATGTGAAGCACTATACTGGCTCACCAGAGCTTTTAGTACTCTATGATATAATTCACCTAGTACTAAAACTTATTGAAAGCAACTAGGTGCTTTCCTACTCTCTGCCTATATGACATCTGTTTCATTTCCCTATGAACCATTTTTATTCAGTCTTTCCAAGTTTGAAAATTGTTCTCCAGAGTCGGTTGGCTTATGACTTGCTGAGTCTCTACTTGCTATTTCTGCTTCTCCCATGTATTGTTCCTAGACTTGCTTGGAACTCTTGAGTCCATGCAGTTAAAGGAATAGAATCCTCACCTAACACAAAATCAAAATGAATAGCTTTATTGGGCCCTCCATGTGTATCCAACGGTAGTCTAAGCATGTACATGCTTGTTTTTTTCCTCTTAAATTAGATCTGTGGTTTCTTGGCACAGAGAACTTCAGGGGAGGAAATTCCCTCTACCAAAATAGATAAGCACCTTTTTGCCATTTATAGTTTTAGAGAGCTGTCTGGGATTTGAAGGTTAGCAGACATGCCCAAGGCAGAGTAAATATCAGAATAAGTCTTGAAATTAGGTCTTCTAAATTTTTAGACAGACTCTATGTGTATACGTATGTATGTGTGTATGTTTATATGTATGTGTACATATATAGATATAAATATATATTATGTATGTATGCATACACATATAGATATGTATATATGTGTATACATATATGTATGTGTGTGTATTCTTCTTGCCTTTCAAGAGCGTTCTTAAAAGGAACCACATGACCAAATATTTTCAGTTTCATTAGCAAGTATATACAATATGCAAAATGATATTTTTGTGCTCCTCATTTCCAAATCCAGTTCTGTTACATTGAAATTGATGAACAGGATAAAATATCTAGGTCCATCAGTTATCCTCACATACACTGATTAGTATCTAGTTGAGGCTAGGATTTAAAGGTTCCTGTCTACTCTCAATGAAAAGAAAATGTATAACAAACAATTTTTCCTCTTGCTACAGATCATGTTGTAAGGTTTTGACAGAATGAGAGTGTTATTTCACAGATTGGTGAAAGGAAACTAAGCCTCATTGACCATATTGACAGATTCTCAGATGCTGATTAAGGGACATGATATGGCGAAATACCCTCCTTGTTGCAACCTGGTGTTTGCAGAATCATATGCTTGCAGAACACGCTCTTCAATCAGCTGGCTGTGTAAGAATTCAATCAGCATTAATCTAGCACAATGCAGCACCTGCTCCCCAACTGATTTCTAGTGTTCTTCAATCAAAAACAGCGTAAGAAAGGCAGAGTTTATTGCAAGCAATGTTAGCAGACCTGAAAATTCAAGAATTTGATCTTCAGTAAGGAGTCTTATTTCCCACATACCCATCCTTTCTATGTTGAGCCATTGGTACAGGGGTAGGCAGATTTTGGTGGGTGGGTGGGAGAGACATATGACTAGTGCCTAATTTGGTCCAGCTTAAATAGTTGCTGTAATTAGGCACCAGTAATTAACATGCATTACCATTCTACTCTGGCTTCTATAGGATTCCGGCATCTTGATGGGTTTGGCCAGTTTCCCTGTAAGCTACAGCAATGGCACACAAAAGGACAAATGACCCTGGCAAAGTAGCACCGATGAAGACTAGACCATGTTGCTCCCTACTCAGTGATCAGCTCCCATGCCAGCTGGCTGAGTCCATAGAATGGTATTATATCACCCACCTAAAGTTTCCTTCTTGAAGAGGGAACTGCTAGAGCTGCCATAGGAGAAGCCTCCATCATTCTCTGAAGAACAGAAATTTGAAGCTCCCCAAATTTACTATGAAAAAGTCCTCTTATGTCTTTTGAAATTAGTTCAACGACCATCCTCAAGCTATTTCTACTAAAACTAACCAACAACTTTTAAATCCCTGAAAAAATGAAATGATACCTTTTAAAAAATTCCAAATGGACCCGAGTTACAAATGCAAACTATGTTTTTTTAATCCCAAATTCCTCTTCTGCTAATATAACGCACAATATTTGACTTAAGATGGGAAATCTTGTGACTCTTACAAGTAATGGAGAACTTTCAGCATTCAGAGGATATGTCTTGGGTTTCTGGCTCTTTGCCCAGAAGGATTATTTTACATCAGGTTGAATTCTCTGTTAATTATCTTCAAAACAGCTGGACTGCTGGATAAACTCTATCTTAATGCACAGCACAAGAGCAAATATGGATAATTAAACTTTGATTTCAAGCTAGACTGCCAGGGAAGGAAGGAATCAGTGTGCTGGCAGAGAGAAGACCAAGGTAGAAAGCGTGGCAGCTAGTTCATAAAATCTCTCAGCAAGGCCACAGAACATGATTTATATTCATCATACTGGATCCTACTATATAACCAATTTCCATCCTACCTGTGTTATTTTGGAAGGAATAATTCCAGGTCATGGAAGTATTACCAGTCCCCAAATTCTGATTCAGTATACCCATCATCTGGAAGTTCTTGGCTTCAAGAGTGGGGAAGCATCTAACCCAATGATAAGCAGGTGAATGAGCAGGGTATTGCAAATCTGGTTCTTAAATGCCCTCAGCCCTTTACTCTCCCTCCTCCCTCTAAACAGCAGCACAGTTGATGAGAGTCACCAAGGGATTTAAAAAAACCCCTCCAAAACAACCACTTGATTTCATCAGGAACATGCAGCTAACAGAATTAGCACCCAAACTTCCTGCAGGCAAAAGTAATAACATCCTTCAGATGAAGAATTTTTTTAAAAGGAAACTCAGCTGAAGGATGATGAAACCATACTTCATGGGAAGTGTTATGAAGCATTCTTGCCAAATGAGAAATCTGTAAATTACCTGGGTAAGCAATCAGCCCCAGATTATAATTGCCAATTTGAGGAAAATTTCACCAGCGATTAAGCAGAATCAAATAACCCATCCCAGGAAGAGGAGTGGCTGACAAGCTATTGCCACCTCCTCCTTGTTCAGATTTTTTTTTGCTGGCTTTTGTATGGACTGCTCCCTGAGACAAATTACTTGGACTTTACTTCGAGGGACTAGAAATGTCTGGAAGTTGACACAGAATTATCTGTACCTCTAACAATGGATTACAGGAGAGCTTTGACATTGGGAGAGTGTTTTGGTATTACTCTTTGGTATGTAAAAGTAGTAGTTTGGTGAGTTGGATAAAGAGTGGCTTTGAATATGGGCCAAGGTCCTTAAAACCAAACTGTAAAATGTCAGTTGATGAGTATTCATTGTTTCCTAATGAATCAGTAAACATCTGTGTTTACTATGCCCTGGGCACTGAGTGTAGATAGACAAGAAATAGTCCCTGCCTTCAAGGAGTCTACTTTATATTAGATACTGTCCAAACAGGGAATGATTTCCTTCAAGTGGTAGTGTGTTCCTCCTCATTGGAAGTCTTCAAGCAGAACCTTTCCAATCATTTTTTCTGATATCATAGTGGTGATTTCACTGGGAATCCAGACTAGATGACTGCTGAGGTAACTTCCAATGATAAAAAATTCTGTGATTTTGTGAGGTTTCTCTTGCCAAAGAAGGTCAATAAATGCAACACTGAACCAGCTGCTTCATTAAGCAGCTTCTCATCTTGGATGAGCCATTTAGCTATTCTGCACCTCAGTTTCTATATCTGTAAAACATGGGAAATTAGACTAAATTAAGGGTGGGGAACATGCGGCCTTGAGGCCACATGTGGCCCTCTAGGTCCTCAAGCATGGCCCTTTGAATCCAAACGTCACAGAACAAATCCCTTAATAAAAGGATTTGTTGTAAAACTTGGACTCAATCGAGGGGCTGCTTGTTGAAGACCTGGAAGGCCATATGTGGCATTGAGGCCCCAGGTTCCTATCCCTAGATTAGATGACTTCTAAAGTCAGATTAGGCAGGTATGTGGTGTAATGAATAGGGTACTTGGCTGAGAATTGGGAAGATTTAAGTTTAAATCTAGCCTTAGAAACCTATCGACTGTGTAACCATGGGCAAATAATTTTAACCACTCAACGTCTTCAGCTGTAAAATGGGGATCATAGCAGCACCTACCTTGCAGGTTGTTGTGAGCATCAAAAGAGATATTACTTGTAAAGTGCTAAGTATGGTTTTTAAATATTTAAAACCTGGCATATAGTAAGCACTTAATAAATGTTCATTTCTCCCCCCGCCTCCTCTAGGATTCCCTTCAGATCCCAAAATTCCATGACTCTAAGTGTCTTGGATAGAATTACAGAGACTATTTGAAAGTTTAGGCATAACACCTTTTAGGCTTGTATCCATTAGGCACAACAAGATATGAAGGAAAAACATGATCAGAAAGAGAAAGAAAAGCCTGCAACTAAGCTGAAAGCACTAGCTGCATTGATCAGGTATATCTGGAGACTCATGCTTTCCAGACTTGAAGTCAGGGTTTCTTAATCCTGGGTCTGTGAATTTTTTAAAAATACTTTGATAAGTTTATTATAATACAGTTAATTTCCTTTGTAATTCTATGTATCTTATTCTGTGCACTTAAAAACACTATATTGAGGAAGTGTCCATAGCCTTCATCAAACTATTGAAGGAGTCCATGATACAAACAAAGTTGATAAGAGCCCTTGCGCTAAACTATGGTGTCCACTCTATAGATCAAAGCCAATTGTGAGGATGATTGATCACAGGAAAATAGAGTTGTTGGGGTTTTTTCACCCCAAGTACATATATCATTCCCTATTCTCTGAGTGCCTTTCTACTTTAAATATTACTTCTTTGACTTCTTTTTTGTACTTGAACATGAAGATAATGGAAGAAAAGGAAAGATGTTGTACCTGATAAAGTATTCAGAAACAGACGCTCTGATTAAGAGGTAAAACATTAAAATCTGCATGAAGTTCTTTATGGAGCATGCAACCCAATTCCCTATTTTTTTCTTTTTAATTAATAGCGTTTTCTATTCATTCAATTCATTCACTCAGCAAATGTTTATTGAAGACCTGCTATGCGTGAGACAATTTTTTAAATTAACTAATAGAACTATTGCAGCTGGAAGTTTTCTATCATTTGCTCCACCTGAACGTAGTTCTAGGAACTTTGGGATATCTTTATCCTGCAGTTATCAATATGCACTGTAAAATCCCAACCTTAAAAAGCCAGAGGTAATTCCACCCTCTTTCCCCTACAAGGATATAGAAAGTTCACGTCTACCCTATTTATATTTCCATTTTGTAAGGTTCCTCATAAGATCTGCACAAGGCTTTGCTCCCATTCCCTGCTAGTCTTAAACATTCGTCTCCAGCCTCCCAGGCTCCTGAATGGAGTGTTGTAGATTTTGGGTGGTTGACACCAGCAAACTGGCAATATGTCCATGGAACTGAATGAGTTCAGCTAATTAGGGGTTTATTTGTTTGAGTTGTACATGAATATACCAAATTACATTATCAGATCATAGTTCTGCTTCTGATTTATTTCTTCTTTGTTCTTCAAGGCTACGTATATCTAAGCAATTAACCTCTCAAAGAGCTGGAGAACACATAATTATCCTCATTTGTCTAAACGTCGCCAAGATGGCCGCCTTTCAATTAACCTTCTGGGGATGAAAGAAAGTTGGAGTGATATAGTGATCATTTTTAACCTTACTGTATGCTTTTAAAAATGTAATTTAATTGAAATATCCAGATGATAAAATAGTCAGATACTGTTTCCACAGGTAAAAGGATCAAAGGATTTTTGAGGGAGAGATATCTGTGGCAAGTTGACAGATCTAATGGAAGACATGATGGATTGCACGAAACAGGTCTAAGGGGCAGCAGTATATGAACTTGTCTCCACGAGCTTCACAGTCAAGGCCCAGTGTAATGCCAGAATCAGGCTATACAGAGAACTCATGCCTACTGACAGCAGTCAGTGGAAGATCAAAGAGGAAATGGCATGTTCTTGCCTTAGGCAGGCAGGTACACTTCTAAAATGGATTTTAAATCTGAAGAATCCCATCTGCCTCCTTATGCCTTTCAGTCCCCAAAGTGATATTCAGGCAAGAAATGAGGTATATTGGGGACAGCGTCTTTTTCAAAGCCCATTTCATTGGTCAGAGAAGTGTTACTCATATTTAATTCTTACTCCTCCCCTTGACCTCCAGTCTGGCAATGACTCAAAATGAGCATCAAGGATTTTTGTACATCTGCAAGATATCTAACATCCAATCATCAGAGGGTCCTAGATTTAGAAGAGTCCTTATAGGCCATTTAATTCAACTCCTACTTGATGCATTAATCCCCTTCACAGTATTCCTGATAAGTGGGTATCTAGACTTCACTAGAAGACCTTTGGTAACAAAAAACTCACTACCTTTTGAAGTAGTTCATTGAATTTCTGCATGACTTTCATTGTTAAAAATAATTTCTTTCCTCATGCTCAGTCCTGAATCATCTTCCTGTAATTTCCATATATCATTCCTAATTCTATTTTCAGGGGCCAAGTAAAACAAGTTTAACCTCTTCTCCCACATAACAGCCTTTCTGTTATTTGAAAGCAGTGATTATTTTCCTCTTGAATCTGTTCTTCTTCAGCCGATCATCCTATGGCATGCTTTCAAAGCCTCTCACCATCTTCATAGCCATCTCCTGGACGTATTCCAGTCTGTCAATGACTTTCCTAAATTTTGGCACCCAGAATGGAACACGGTGATTTATATGTGGTTGAATGAGGGCAGAATACAGTAGGACTACTATAAATCTTGTTTTAGAAACTTTATTTCTATGAAAACAGACTGAGATTACAATTTTTTGGCTTCCCCATCATACTGCTGCTATATTCAACTTGTAATTCATGAAAAATTCTGAGGTCTTTTTCACTTGAACTGGTTTCTACCCATGTCTCTCTACATCCTGTACTTTTGCAGTTAATTTTTTTAATCCAAGTCTAGTATGTCTTTGTTTTTGTTTCTACTGAAATAATTCTCATTAAATTCAGCCCATGATTTAAATCTCTTGGCTATATCCACCTTCATGGATTGGATCTGAATTCTATTGGTGGACCCAGGTCCCTGGACCAACACAGATCGGTATGTGCTTTGTAAGTTATAATTTTAGAGATTTCCCTGAGAAGTAGTGATTTCTGTCAGAAGCAGAAATTGAACTCAGGTCTTCCTGAGTTTGAGGACAGCTTTCTATTCACAATATCACGTTACCTTTCACTTCCCTTATGTCATCTACAAATGTATAAAGAATTTCACTGGTCTTTATCCAAGTCATTGACAAAGAAAAAACAAACAAAAATATGTCAATGGAGAGGGTGACATGACCATATGACCTATCTTTCCACCCTCTCATTAGTTAATCACACACCCATTAAGTTATGACATATATTTATATATATATATATGTGTGTGTATATGTGTGTGTATGTTTGTATGTGTGTGTTGGGGTAGGGGCAAGAATATTTACTTTGGAGACTACTGAGCTAATATAGTTGTCCTCATTTCCATATTTCCCCATATCCCTTTTAAATCTTGATGCATCAATGAGTCCCCTGTTCCTTAGAGGTGGTCTCCTGAAACCACATCAATAAATTTTTCCATCAAAGGAATCATGTGTGAAGTTTGAAGTCATGTAAACCTATGTTATATTTTCTTTTTTTTTTTATTTTAAATAAATGTATTTAACTTTTTACATTCATTTTCACAAGATTTTGGGTTCCAAAATTTTCTCCCCATTTGTGCCCTCCCCCCTCCCCAATACACTGGACATTCTAATTACCCATATCACCAATCTGCCCTCTCTTCTATTATCCCTTCCTTCCCTTACCCCATCTTCTCTTTTGGGCTGTAGGGCCAGATAACTTTCTATTCCCCATTACCTGTATTTCTTATTTCCTAGTAGCAAGAACAATACTCAACAGTTGGTCCTAAAACTTTAAGTTCCAGCTTCTCCCCATCCCTCCCTCCCCACCCATTCCCTTTGGGAAGGCAGGCAATTTAATATAGGCCATATCTGTGTAGTTTTGCAAATGACTTCCATAATAGTCGTGTCTACGTTATATTTTCTATGAATTTTTGAAATCTATTCTTCTAAGGTCTAAGACCTTATCCTTACTATCTGTGAAGAAACTCTAAAACCTATTGTTGTCTAATGCTTCTTAAGTTCAAGTGATCAAGGAGTGGTTGTGTGATATCACAATGTGGATGGAGACCTGGCCTTGGGGTCAGAAAGACTGCGATCCTGCCTCAGACACCCACTGGCTCTTTCAGACACTCACTAAATCTCTTTCTGTAGAGTGGGATTAATAACAGCTCATACCTTATAGGACTGTAAGGATCAAATGAGATTATGTAAATACATATGTATACATATCTGTGTGTGTAAACCTTGAAGTACTATGTAAGTGCTTTATTATTATTTCATTATACAAGGCTCCAAACTGTGGTCTTTCAGAAACATTGCTTCATTTCTAAGTTCTTAACCATGTTCAAGCTCTTTCCATTTCTTCTTTACTTTTTCCTCCCAGGAAATTATATAATGATGAATTGGGTACTTGTATCTTAAATCAGTAGACCACAGAGAATTGCAGGTATCATACCAAGGAAAGTACCTTGTATATTCTATGTGTATACACACCACAACCTGTAGTTCTCCTCTTGGATCTAACAATTCCTTCTCTGTGTAATTCACAGGCTCTTCATCCTTTGCCTGACCCCTTAAGGATCAATCCTTCATTCTCTCTCTTCTCGTTTTACATTATCTTCCTGAGAAATCTCATTCACTCTCACAGCTTCAAATATCAACCCCACACAATTGACTTTTCAGTCTGTGTTACATGTCATGATATCTTCCCTGAACTCCAGACCTGTATCATCAAATGCCAACAGCATATGTCCAGCAAGGTATACTACAGGCACTTCAAATTTAACACATCCTAAAGCAACTGTACCATCTTTTCTTCCAGACAGAAACACCCACATTCACTTCTCCTTGTTTGAAACCTTGGTTTTTGTTATCCTTGACTATTTGCTCTCCCTATTCTCTCATAACCAATCACCTACTAAATCACGTTGAACTGATCACAATATTTATAACCGATCTACTCAGCTATTTTCATGTACATTATCATTACATGGTAACACTCTCCAGGACAACTACAATAGCCTTGTTTTAAGTCTTCTCATCTCTGTTTTTTGATCCATCTATTGATACTTCATATCATACAAGTATATTGTTCCTTTTTGGATGAATCTGGGTGTGCCACTTCTCAGCTTAAAAATCTTCATTGCTTACCCAGTGCCTAATGCCTCTCTTGGGCTTGCAAACAGAACACTGACAATATGAAAATTTGGAGAAGGTAAAACAGAATAGTGAAGGGTCTAGAAACCATGTCATAAAAGAAACAAGGAATGAATATGTAGCCTACAGGAGAAAGAAAAAAAAATAGGAGCATGATAGGTCTTCAAATATCTGAAAAGCTAGCTGTCATTTGGAAGAGAAATAGACATTCTGTATGGTTAGAGAGGACAGAATTAAAACCAGAGCATGTTACATCCCAAAGAGGAATATTTCAGTAAAAGATGATGAGAAGCTTGCTTTTTCACATTTAGAACTGTGTCCCAATGGACCAGGTGAGGTAAAAAAGTAGAGAATTTCCAACAATAGGAAATTTTGAGCAGAAACTTGATGCTCATATGTGGTGTGTTTTAGAAGGGATTCCTGTATACCTGGGAGGTTGGACCAGAGATGACCTGGAAGGTCGGACCAGAGATGACCTGGGAGGTCGGACCAGAGGTGACCTGGGAGGTCGGACCAGAGGTGACCTGGGAGGTCGGACCAGAGGTGACCTGGGAGGTCGGACCAGAGGTGACCTGGAAGGTCGGACCAGAGGTGACCTGGGAGGTCGGACCAGAGGTGACCTGGGAGGTCGGACCAGAGGTGACCTGGGAGGTCGGACCAGAGATGACCTGGAAGGTCTCTCCCAAATCGAATAGTCTTTGAAATCAAAATGGTGAAAACGATAATGATTTGACTCGGAACAAGTAATATTTTATTTTTCCCCTTTTCCAAATTAAATTCCTCTATTCTCTGTCCTGTACAAAGCATCCAAGACAGATTGTACCGGAAACTCAACAGAGACAAGGACACAGTGGATATTAATGGGAATTAATAACAACTTCTATAAAAATTCCACATATTTGAATGTTTTCTATTTGGGTGAGGTCTTGTATACCTTCTATTCACTATTTTATTTAGTTAACATAGGAACATTCACATACTCAGATGTGTAGTTTATACAGCTCAGCTTTGTACAGCTTCATACAGTCATACTGTGAACTAAGGGGCAAAAACCTTATTTGGCTCATTTTTCTTGATAGGAGTGATTCTGGATTTTCATAAATGACCTTCTAGCACATTTGATATATGGATAACCCATTTATGCAATGAGGCAGAGTGGATACATTTTTCTTCTGACCTCACTAAACCCTTTGGGCTTGTAGACTCTCTCAGCTATTCAGGAAAAAATATGATTTTGGAAAACTCCAAACCTGTGTTGGTTGACCCCATAACCCTACTCTCTCCTCCCTCCATTCCAATAATTCAATAGTTTTGTTACATCAGAGATATGGGTATTCCCTTCAAAAGTGAACATCTTACTCTCTCCATGCCTGCCTATCTTGTATGGTTGGTCCTTACTCTTCCTTAAATTCAGGACACATTCATCTTATAGGGAATTTCCTTGTATTACCTTGAGGTCCACAAGATGCCAATGAAGTATGTGATCTGTTCATTAATTATCTCTCTCTTTCATTATGTAAAAGGTCCATCTTCTTTTTTAGTTACATAAAAAATAAATATCCTGTCTTTACGAGCATAACCCTAAGAGATCATGAGCAGGCTAGGAATATGGAAAAGATTTCATATTCCAAAAGGATCATGTTGCTGAGTACTCACTTTGTGTGGTTTAATCTAAATGTGTTATTGAAATTTCTAAGTATTAATGCCTTGCCCTGAACTTATTTTGTTTGATTTCCACCCTGCTCCCATACCCTTCAAAGGCCACATGGTTCTGTCTTTCCAGAAGTGAAAAAAGCAGTTGTTTTGGAAGTGTAAGATAAAACATTCACCAGGTTTCACCTTGCCCTCCATGTGCATTACTGACATGGTTTGCTTTGACCTCCTGTGGTGAGAGTCATCAATAATTCACAATGGATAGCCCCAAGTCAGTGCCAGTAATCATGTGATATCTCTCACATGCTTCATGGGAACAAATTTATTCCTCAAGTGGTTTCTTTGAACTACTTTCATGAGGTGCTATTTTAAATACAGTTTAACTATAATAAGTATGTTTTAAAAGATTATCTTGTATTACAATGAATATGTACATAGATCATATATGTAAGCATGTGTACATATTTATATACAAATATTTACAGAGGTCCCCTCATATGATTGATACTCCAGGGATCATCATTTGTATATAATCTAAATATGCCAAAAATACAATTATAAGCAATAACTTTTCCAAAAAGTATTTCTTGCCAAAAATCAAAAATGAAACTTTCATCAATGGCAGAAGTACCCATATAGGTATTATGAGATGGTGTATATTTGACTGTAGGTTCTCTAAGGGTAATAGTCGTATTTTTCAACAAACCAAAAATTTGTTGTTGAGTTGTTTTTCAGTCATGTCTGACTCTTTGTGATCCCATTTGGGGCTTTCTTGGCAAAGCTATTAGAGTGGTTTGCCATTTTCTTCTCCCGCACATTTTGCAGATGAGAAAACTGAAGTAAACAGGGTTAAGTGACTTGCTCAGGGTCATACAGTTAGTAAGTGTCTGAGGCCAGATCTGAACTCAGGAAGATGAGTCTTCCTGAATCCAGGGCCAGCACTCTACTGCACCATCTAGCTGTCTAGCAAATACTTAGTGAGTATTAATTGATGTTCTAGTCCATGCTCCAGACTATGCTGCACACTGTGGTGGAATACGCACACAAAAACGAACAAACAAAACAAAATCTAAACATGATCATGATCTAAAGTATCTTAAATCTATTGGTAGAACAACATCAACATCAACCAAAACATACAAAGAAATGATATCATGCATCTCTATATAAATATGATGGAGACGCAGAAAAGAGGAATTATGGTAGAGATAGATAGACTTGGAATTAGAAAGACCTAAGATCAAATATTGCATAAGCTACTTGCTAATTTCACGAAACTGGGCAAGTCACTTAACTTCTCTTGGTTTTAGTTCTTCATCTGTAAAATGAAAGGGTCAAACTAAATCACTTCTAAGGTCTCTTTCAGCCCTAAATCTATGACCTTATGATCCACAGAGATAACTATAGTCTACAATAGTTGAGAAACACACGGAACTTTGGCTAGATGAGCCTTATTTACCCAGAGGAGAGAAAAAAGTATGACCCAGACAGAGAGAATAAGAGGTCACAGGTATAGAGGCTGGAGCAAACATGGCATGTGAAAGGGGAAGAAAGTGAAGAGATGGGTCTGGGTGAGACAGAGTAATATATCTGAGAAGAGTATAGTGGGAAAGAATAAGTCCTGAAAAATCAGGCATCGGAGCTCGCCTTGAAGTAACTGGCTCTAGGGAGACATTGTAGTTTCTTGTTCAGGGAAGGATATGAAGGAAATAATGGTTTTACAAGTATAGTCTGTCTTGTATACTCTCTTCCAATAAGTGTTTCTTGCCAAAAAGCAAAAAAGAATACATTCATAAATGACATGAATAATTATTTGGGTACTCTCTTTATCCCCCAAAAGCCACTATTGGGAAATGCATAAATGGGTCTCTAATTGATGTTGTGGATATTCAAATAGCATTGAAAACAAACTGCATAATTAGAAAAAATGGATAGAAACCAGTAAGGTTTAGTAAGGAAACTGGTAGGGTATAATCTATGAGAAGTGAAATAAGTTACAGGATACAAATGGAATGATCATCAAGTTGATTGCAAGAACAACTTATTAAGCACTTATATTCTAGACACTGAGCTAAGCCCCGTGTATGCAAAAATAGTTAAAAATACAGTTCCTTCTCTCAAGGAATTCATATTCTAATGGGTATATCTAAAGAGATAGTATGCAATATTATGTAAAACACATATGGCGTGAATGAAAAGTAATCTCAGAGGAAGGGTTCTAGCAGTGGAAAAATAAGTAGAAACAGAACCTTGGGGAGAGGAATTAATGCCTAAAATGACTCAGAAACACAACATGACTTTGTCACTACCACAGGGAAGTGGATGTATGGCCTCAATGAGTCATGGGATTTGTAGTTCTCTCCAGTTTGGGAAGAGAGGAAGCTAATAAGGATAGCAAGGTGGGGATTTTTTGTTTTGTTATGTTTTTCTTATAGTGCTGAAATATGGGGATTCGTGAAGAAAAAGAGGAAAGGAGAAAGGGCAATGAGACCATCGCATCTGGCAGCGTCTACCACATCTGCATTTCCCTTTTTTACAGAGTAAGTTTTCTTCTAAATAGACAAGCAGGAAATATTTGACTGTCTGACAGCTCTAAGAGAAACAAGTCAGCTCGAATGAATGAATGGGCAGGCTCCACCCTGCCATATTTAATTGTGTTTTGTAAAATTTTGTAAAATTTATTCTGTCAAAGAAAACATGTGCCAGATTTAGTATTATTTCTTTCTAATAACTATGACGGAACCTGTCCTTAAGCTGCTAGGTATTTTTTGTTTCTGACATGAAGGCACAATGGGAGCCCAAGAGAAGGACTGTTCCCAGTGAAGGGCTGGAAACTCAATCCCACAGCCTATTGTTAAGTGTGTTGTATTCTCCAACTGGGGCATAAACTCAGTCTGTTTCATAATCAACCTCCTAAATATGGAATCACTAGGAATGTGAGCCATATTTTATAAATTAGCTTCATAAACATGAGTCAAGGTTATAGCTGTTTAACATACATACATGGATCTTTTCCCCTTTTTTCTTTCTCTCATATACCACCACTTCAAAAGAAACACACACATACATGCACATTGTGCTTCTATATAATACATACACATGTGTAAGCATTCTAAGAAATGGATAGCCTATAATGAAATAGAGAACTGAACCTAGGAAGATGTATGGTTCCTGTCTTTGAAGAGTTTCTATCCCTCTCCAATATATAATAAAAATACCTCACATAATTTAAGGTTTACAAAGCACTTTACCTACATTATCTCATGTATTATGAATAATAATCCCTGTATAACACCTGAGGGTCTCTCTTCCTTTTAAATTGGCAAGCCACATTCACAAAATAGCAGAGAGAAAAAAAAGTTACAAAATGACAGTCTCAACTTGAAAAGGACCTGAGGGGCTATGTTATCCTCAAGGGCCTAAACAAAAATTCCTTCTACAAAATCTTGGACAAGTGGTCATTGAGATTTTTCTTGATGGTCTCTAGGAAGAGGAAGTCCACTTCCCCCCCACCCTCCCCCACACCCCCAGGTACTATTTCAATGGAACCCCTTTCTGTAGCCCCCTGACTTAAATACCCCGATTGGTTAGAACAGTGGCATAAGACCAGCATTGAGGAGAAGATGGTGGTTCCCACACCCTTACGTAGTGGGAATAAAAAAAATGGAAAATGGCGCAGTGTTTTTTATTTACAATAGAAACTGAAGAGGTAATGGGGAATTTGACTATAATTGATCCACCTGCAATCTCATCAGAGCACAAAGCTGCCACTCTCCAAGCCCAGGAAATACTCCACAGGTGGTTTTCTCTCTCCCCCCACCCCAACAAGTGGTCAGGCTCTGGCTCGCCTGTCTCTTTTGAAAGACTGAAGGTCACCACTTAATAAAGCTCTCCTCTACAGAGTAGCTGTCACAGAGAAATCGTCTGTGTTTATTTTAATAAAAGAAAGATTTTACTGAGATAGCGGCTGACACTGGGCCCACTCTTTCTTTTAGAGATCCGTGGTCTAATGAATATGTATCGTTCTAGCTGAAAGTATGGGGTCAAACTCCCACCCCAAGAACATGGTATTAAGAAGACGCCAGCACCAGCTGCTAGTGCTATCTCGGCTGCGGCATGTCAATAAAACCCTGAAGTTCATCACATTTCATTCTCTGACAAGCGTGGCCTTCCAATTCATCTCTGAGCTGCTGCTTCCCTCGCAGCGTGAAATCTGGCCCACCAAAAAGCAATTTTAGCTACTGCTCCTCACAGGGTGTCCAGTTTGGATACACAATTCAGGCACCGACAACTGGTGGCCAAGGGATGAAAGGGGAAATTATATGCTGTCCACACACAAAAAAGGGCTCATCCAAAAGCTGCTTAAAGCACACCTCTCTTCATTACTAGCATGGGAGATATCCATCTCCCCCTCACAGTGTGTAGCATTTAAACAAAGTTCATCTTTGCTTTCCAGGGCTAGTGTCTGTGTCTGCTTGTCATAATCTAGTTTGCCCTTATTTTTAAAAGGACAGACAAGTTGGTACGGAACTTCATCTTGTCCAAGCTGCCTTTTCCTCTTGACTTTCCATCCTACCCTAAATAAAGAGGCTACATAGTATAGAGGAAGGAGCACAAGACTGATGGTCAAAAAACAGCTTGGGTTCAAGGCTTATACTTGACATTCTGTGCAAGTAAATCCTCATCTCTGAACCTCAAATTTCTGGAAAATGTATGACTTGTAGGATTTTCAACCATTTTTGTATCATAAACCTTTCTGACTTTCCGGTAAACCTTATGAACCTCTTCTGAGAATTATGTATTTAAATGCATGCGATAAAATACATAGAAATACAAAGGAAATCAGACAGTTACCAGAATAGACTTTTAAAAATACAAGTTCATAGACTATAGATTAAGAACCCATGAATTAGATGACATCTGAAGTCTCAATGGGATCAGAAATCCTATGATGAACACCTTAGGTGTTCTGTCTGGTTTTTGAGTCAAGTAGTCAGTCTCACTTTAAGAATACATTGTCTTGTAGAACATATTTTTATCCCAAAGTCATAGAATTAAAGGGGTAGAAGGTACCGTGGAGCTCTGCCCCTCATAGACAATAGTTATAGCTAGCATCGACATACTCGTTAAGGTATATATATAATAATAATATTTATATAATTCTTTAAGTTTTGTAAAGCTCCGAACAAATACCTCATGTTATTCTCATGATAACCCTGTGTAGGTGTTATCATTATCCACATTTTTCAGTTGAGGAAACAGAGGCAGGAGGATTCTTTGATTTGTCCAGCGTCCCACAGATTCTGTTTGAGACTAGATTAGAATTGAGGAATTCATGACTCCAGGTCCAAGTATCACTTGGCTGCTTTTAACCTAGAGTCTTCCTCTTCTCAGTAAGAAGCCATACATGCAGCCTTCTCATAATTTAGTGACTGGGAAGTTCTTTCCCAAGGTAGCCCATTAAATCTTGAGAAAGTTCTAACCATTAAATAGCTTTATTCCATGTGTTAAGCCAAAGTTTGCTCTTTTTTTTTGTTATTTCCATCCACTGCTACCAGTTTGGCCCTCTGAGGCCAAGCAGAACAAGTCTAATCTCTTTTCCACAGCACACAGGCTTAGAATTCCTAGGACATTTGTTTAGTTACATTTGTTTGTACAGTAATTAACCTAGCTGAGATCCCAGGGTAATGGCTTCCAACACTACAAGTCAGGTATACTAGTTTGATATAGTTATGGTAAATTTGCAATTTTATTTTTTCCAGTTATGTATAAGCCTTTTAAAGGAACAGATAAGGTATTCAAGCTGGGCAGTGTTTTGCTACTTCTATAGGAAATCTTACATTTTGTAGGATAATCCAGAACCTTATAATATAAATATGTGGGACTTTATACACTATAGGTACAAATCACTCCCATCACTGAAAATACAGCCACCTCTAGGCTACAGTGGTATTCCAAAAGGACCGGCCATTCTCCAGCAGTAACACTCTGCCCCCAGTAGGAATACCAACACTAGTAGAATAACAAAAACACTGGCACTAAGATTGATCCAAGTTAGGAACTTCATTTTCAATCTTTCCGAGGACCCAGGACCTTTGGTTTTACAACTGCCTCTAAGAGTCAGAAAAGAAAATCCCTAGCAATCAATCCCCAGGCAGGCCAGGACATAGGGAACCATCAAGATTATCCACCAAAATTGACTATCTTAATCCTTTACAGTGTTCTGGAGAATTGCTGTAGGACTAACTTAGCAAGGAATTTCTCCTATTTTTGAAGTATTTATACTACAGCTTTCATAGAGACAGGAATCTTCCAAAACCAACCAAGAGGCCACCCTGGAAAATCTTAGTATGGTGGGAAATCTGGACTCTGAGAGGTAGAGTGAGAATCCAGCAAGTACTCACAGGGACTCTTGCCTAGAACAGTCCTATAGAGACATAATTAAAATGCAAGTCGGAGTTGGGATTCCTATTGATAAATCTCTGCTTTTGGCTCTCTGGCTTGACAGGAAAGCTATACCTGGTGAGGGAGTGGGAGACAGGCAGAAAGGAGCTAGCTTATAGGAGAGACCATTTTAATGTTTTGTTTGAGTAATGGGTCTTGCAAATTAGCACCCCAGCGGCCGGAAATACATATTTTTTTTCAAGGGCACATGGGCTCTCTATTCGACAGGTGATATGGGAAAATTGTCCCCAATGGGAGCTTTGATTTCTGTACTTTTCAGATGCAGTTATATTTTTCTCCAGCTGGGGTGATACTGAAGATAGTGGAGAGCTCAGGGGTGATCTGAGGGCTTGGAGAGGAAATGAAGCAGAAAACAGCCAGCAGTGTGAGGTGAGGGATGGACCATCAGAAAAGGAGGGCGATGGAGCATCTTGCTAGCCATTAGGCCCAGGGAATTTCTCTAGAGGCATAGAATTAAACTACCATAAATTCAAATACAGAACAGCTAGTGGAGCAGCGGATAGAGTGCTAAGCTTTTTTCCTGAGTTCAAATCCAGCCTCAGAAATTTATGAGTTATGTGACCCTGAGCAAAGCACTAAATCAGTTTGTCTCAGTTTTCTCATTGGTCAAATGAGCTGAAGAAGGAAATGGCAAAGCACTCCAGTATTTTTGCCAAGAAAACTCCAGATGGGGTCATGGAGAGTCACACAGGGCTGAAAGCAACTGTACTTCAGATTCAAATACTAGTTAGGTCGATGCTCCCTGTTCCACCCCTAATCAATGGGGTTAGCCCCAATCAATACAATGAAAGCACACAGTATAAAGAAAGGAAATACACATTTCTATGCTGCCTATGGTGTGCCAGGCACTGTGCACTTTACAAATATTACCTCATTTTATCTTCATAACAACTCTGTGAGGTAGGTGCTTTATTATCTTTGTTTTACAGTTGAATAAACCAAGTCAAAGAGATTTAGTGACCTGTCCAGGATAATACAGCTAATAAGTATTTGAGGCCAGATTTAAACTCATTTCTCCCTGATTCGATGCCCAGCACTCCATCCAACGTGTCAACTACCTTAAATATAGTTAGAAGCTCCTAGTTAGAAGCTCCTATCGATCCCCAAGGTCCACTGTCCTGCCTGAAGGGATTCTCAGTGGGGAGGGGAATGTGGATAGTTGTGCCTCCTCCAATCTCCTATCCTTAGCTCACAAGGACTGGGAGGAGAGTCAACAGTTTCACCACCTTCTATTCTAGTCATCGTTGACTTGTTTTCTTAGCATTCCCGTATTTGCTCTTCTCCCTCACCCATGTTTAAAAAAAACTTCTTGGGGACCCCAATCTAGTATAAATAAATGCTTTCTGTTTTTGCATGCAGGTAGATTTCT
The DNA here is from genome assembly GCA_028658325.1 of Potorous gilbertii. Classification (NCBI taxonomy): domain Eukaryota; kingdom Metazoa; phylum Chordata; class Mammalia; order Diprotodontia; family Potoroidae; genus Potorous; species Potorous gilbertii. Next base: position 95,191 of record JAQQSK010003843.1, read on the forward strand.
GATGACTCCACAAAGTTTATAACTTCATTTATAACTTTCCCTAGAGAGAAAATACAGAGCCAATTACATTCAAAGTTCCTCATGTATTCAGTACCTTCAAGATTCAGTATAAGATGGTTTATCATGTCAAGAGGACCTGTAAGAAAAGAGATAGAAGGAGGGACTGGGAGCTCCCACCTAAGATGTAAAGACTGCTTTTAGCAGCTAGCACAATGTTCAACCTGGAAGAGTGTGCCATGCATGAGCAGGTTAGTGATAGGCCAATGGAACACAAAATTCAGTCTGTACATCTCTTAGCTTCCCCAAGGCATCTATTGTGTACATCCCAGAGACCCACAAGGCCTGGGCAGGCAGTAACCTGCCATCTAAAATGTTCTCAATGGCCTGGAGGGGTACTCTTCACATAGAATGGTGAAAATAATAAAAACAACCTCATCAACAATAAAAACAAACCATAAATCTCTAGCATAACTAGCCTTCAAGTGGTTCTAGCTATAGGGATATATGAGACCAAAAATAAAACTGGAAAACTCAATTTAAATAATAGAGAGCTTCAATACAATTTCCTTCCTCTCCCCAAATGGGACATTCTTAATGTCTATAACCATCTTAAAGCATATTCTTCTCATAGACAGATGATGTTTTCACATTGAGAATATGTTCAATGATTTATTTCATTGTTCTGTATGAGATTTTCAGTAAGATAAGAAAAGTAAACGATGCTTTGGTTATTTTGTTTCCCAAAGAGGTTTTGCAAATGCTTGTGATATCCTTGAGAAATGAACTATTTCCAGTTCAAAAGAAAAATGAACCATGGATATTTGAACAATACTTTTGCACCTAATATTAGGATAACTCATGTCAAACAGGTGATCCCCTATAGTTGGAATATTTTCCTCCTTTTGTTCCATCCCTTAGAATTACTTGCTTCCATATAGTGCTAAATTCTGCATGAATCCTTTCCTGATACCTCCTAGGAACCAGTGTCCTCCCTCCACAATCATCTTATGTTGACTCATATTAATTATCTTTATGTTTATTTTGCATTTACTTAAATACATATTTGTTGTCTCCCCATTAGATGTTAGCTCTTTGTGAGTAGGGATTATTTTATTCTTTGTATACCCATCACACCTAATCATGCCTGGCACATGGTAAGTGCTTCATAAATGTCTGTTGATAATTTATTGATCATGTATACACTGGGTTGTTTTTTAGCATATTGTAACAATGTAGGAAAATGTAAGCTTCTTGAAAGCAGGAATTGTACACATTTATCACTATAATCCCTGTTATTTCACTGTGTCTCATATATAATAGACAACAAGTACTTTTTATATTGGTTTGGATTGAAAACTAAATTGATCACAGAAGAGTTATGGACATGAAATATATTGGTAGGTACACAATAAGTGTTGGGCTTAAGTGATCAAAGTCTAGGAATATCAGTCTGTCTTCACAGTCCCAAAACCGGTTCACATAAGTATCATGATTTTGTGCACAATTAAATTATTAATATTTTAAAGAGAAAAATATCACTAGCATAAAAATTTTCTCAAAAGAAAACAAAATAAAATCTCATATATCATGGTGTTGGAACACCAGGGTTCCACAAAAAATAATTTGGGAAAAGCTATAATAGCATAGCCCTCATCAAAAATTGTTGACATTTATATGATTTTATTTATTAATTTTATATTTTATTTATTAACTAAATCTACACATATTTGTATTTCATATATTTTGTCAACCACAAAGACACATGTTTAGTTTACCAATAATGTCCTTTTACATTTTTAGCTGTTAAATTAGATTTTAGGATATATATTTTTAAGTTTTCCAATGAGATTCACAGGAGGGAAGCTTAAAATTATTTTTTAAGTTGCCAGTTCAGACTTTGTCTTTTCCTTCCTGTTTATTCATACAATGGAAATGAAGTATATCTTCTTTCCACTTTTTAAGTTCTCAAGCAGTTTCTAAAAACATTTCCATCCCGCTAAATTAACAGAAGTCACTGCAGCTGGAAGCTAGATTTCTTTAAAAGGTCAATTATTATTTCAGAGTTGATGATGATGAATCCATGTTTCTAAGTGACTTTAACTCATTTTCTGGTGTTATTTCCTAAGCCTTATCAGCAAACATGTGTTTTTATAATGGGCTTACCAAGAATCTTGGGATTGATGTGAAATGGCATTATGAAGGGATGGCTTCTAAACGTATATCTGATTGTCAATGCTTCTTCTGAAGCAGTTAAGGATTGACCCTAACACTCCACGCTGAGAATAATGGTAAGAAAACTAGCTAGAAATTGTGCATGTCCTGTTGTAATGTATTCATGAGAAATTCCTTTAGAGAATCTATTATAATAATAAAACACTTTCACTTTTAAACCAGTTTATAATTTTATATGCTTTTAAATGTACCATCCTACAGATTATGTAATTAGGACTTATAATCATACATTTAAACTTTTTATATAGCCCTTTATTACATTTTACCTAGAAGGAATCTATTTAAATATATATATTTATTTACCTTAAAAAAAACTTAATTTATCTATTCCATTTCAAAATTATTTCATGATAATTTATTGCTGCAAAAGTAACTTTCCTAAAGTACAGGAATGACAATATCACTGGCTACTCTACCCAGCTATTCAATAAACTATAATAGCTCCCATAGATTCCAAGATCAAATATAACCTCCTTTGCTTAAAAGTCAGTTTGTTTTTTACAATCAGATACCTTCCAAATTCTTGAGTTCTGAATTTTATTCCTACCCAGGCATTCTACGCTGTTTCTCAAACAGGTAATTCTGTCTCCAATTTCCTCTGCAATGGCTGTTCTCCATGCTCCCCCTCCCCACCTCCAACTCCTGACCTTTTTTCAAAACTTAATTCAGATGCAACCTTCTGCATCTATTTTCCCCTGGATATTAATATCTTCCCTCTCCCCCGACTCTCTCACTCTCCATCAAATTTACATGTATCTAGTATGTACATGTTGTTTCCTTCAGTAGAATGTAAGTTCCTTGAAAGCAAGGCCATTTTTCTTTTTGCCTTTTTCTTTGTAAATACAGTCCTAAGCACAGTGAATGAATGTATATTTGAATGAATGGCTTAATTAATGAATTAATCATAATAAATGATAAATGAATTAATGAAGCATTTGCCAGGTGCCCTCAACCCTAACACGAGTCCTAACTCTAACCATAACCCTAAATTCTAACCCTAATCCTAACCCTAAATTCTAAACCTAAACAGAAAAGTAAGACAGTTCCTGCTCTCAAAGTCTGATGGCGGAGATGATGATTGGGTGAGTTCAGCTATAACTTAGATGGATTAGATCCATGACCCTTAGGGTGCTATGGCAAAGCCATGTCTTTTCTGTAGTGGCACTACCATTGATAAAACCATATCAGTTTCTGGTGTTGAATAATTGGATGGTGGCAAGGACTTTAGTGTCAGGCAGGCAATAAATATTTATTAATTTTCTATTATGTGCCAAACACTGTGCAAAAGGATAAAAAGAAAGGCAAAAGATGGTCCCTGTCCCCAGTGAGCATACACCTTAATGGATGAAGACAACATACAAAAATAAGCTAAAACTGAGGAGAGATCTAGAGGAACAAGGAGGGTCTAGCAAAGTACCTAGAGAAGGAGCAGCTGGGTGTGAAAGGAATGGATTCCTGATCTAGGTTCCCTTTTTAAATGGAGGTGCTAGAAAGAGTTCTCTGATGCCCCCCTCTAATCACAAGGTAGAAGGAACCTCAAAGGAAGAGAATACTGAGGAAGTATGAGGTCTGAGGCTGATGATAATCTTGCAAGGGTTGTTGAGAAGGTTCAGGAATTTTCTTTTCTGGTTCTTCTGTCACTGTGGCTCTAGCACCTGCATGAACAATGAACAACATTGCCAGGCTGCATCTCCATAAGAATTGCTTCTCAAGATGATGGCTCCAGGCACTGGGCTAGAAGAATTGTTATTTCCAGAGCAGGGTTATGAGATGTCCCTATTTGGGTCTGAGGGAAGATGGCGGCCAACGTGGAGGTGATTTGAATTCCCTGGCGCCAGTTGCCCCTGTCTTACCCTTTTCAGTGTGCCTTGCCTGAAACATGTTTTTGCTCTTCTTTTCTAATTGTATCCAACGCTTAAGTGACCCTATTTGGAGGTTTCTTAGAAAAGATATTGGAGTGGTTTGCCATTTTCTTCTCCAACTCATTTTACAAATAAGAGAACTGAGACAAACAGGGTTAAGTGACTTGCCCAAGGTCACATATCTAGAAAGTCTCTGAGCCCAGATATGAGCTCAAGAAAATGTCTTCTTGATTCTAGTTCCCCCTGTCAACGCCCCCCCACTCTATCTATGCCCCTGCATTGTGCCACCTTGCTGACTAAAACAGTAAATGCATAATAAATGTGGATTAAATGCAGTTGTCTCCCCCTCACTTGTTCTGAGTTTGATATTTGGTTTGAGGGATATTTAATAATAATAATATCAAAGTCTTGATTTTATCTATGTAAGATACTGTCTCACATACTTCTCAACATATGTGTCTGTTCATCTAGGCGGTACAGTAGATAGAACACTGGGTCTGACGTCAAGAAGACTCACCTTCCTGAGCTCAAAACTGGCCTCAGACACTTATGATCTGTGTGATCCTGGTCATGTCACTTAACCCTGTTTGCCTCAGTTCCCTCATCTGCAAGATGAGCTAGAGAAGGAAATGGCCCACTTGAGTATCTCTACCAAGAGAACCCCAAGTGGGATCATGAAGAGTCAGATATGACTCAAATGACTGAGTAGCAGCAACAAACACTATGGTCCCTCACCTTCTTCTCATCATATGTTTCTGTTTACCTTCCTTGTATATGAAGGGAGCATAGTGTGGGAGAAGATATACTACTTGCTAATTGTACAGTAACTGACTCTCTTTGGGCCTCAGTTTCCCTATGAAAAAAACATTTAAAAATGAAAGGATTGAATCTGAGAACTTCTAAGATCCCTTTAGGCTCTAAATCTTTGATCTTATTGCCTGAAACTTTTCTTCCATTGTCTCCCCTTTAAAATCAGGATAATACCTGGAATAATGAACTCATGGTATTATTCAGAGGATCATAAGAGAAGATACATGCAACTGGTAAATTTTAAAGTTCTCTATTATGTCATCTAGTTTGGGGGAGTAGGGATAGGGTAGGGTAGTCTCAAGTCATCTACGGAGTCCTTTGTTAGTTTTATTCACAATAGTAATGACAGAAATTTATTGGCACTTGAAGGTATAAAGTATTCCTTATAACAAACATTGGGCACAGAAAATATGCCAGAAGTGGTTTAGTGGATAGAGTGCTGGATCTCAATTCAGGAAGACCTGAATTCAAATCCAGCCTTAGACATTTACTAGCTGTGTGACTTGGAGCACGTCACAACTTTTGTCTTCCTTGCTTTTCTGATTTATAAAATGGGGACAATAGCAGCTACTTACCAGGAGTGTTTTGAAGCTAAAATGAGATTGTATTTTTACAAGTCTTAAATGCAATGTAAGTGCTATTAATCATTGTTATTCATTATCTTCATCATCATCGTCATCAGCCCTATTTACATCTGAAGAAACAGAAACTCATGGATGCAAAATGAATTTTTCATAGGATCACAACACTCATCTGTATTGGAATAGGAACTGTTCTAATATTCTGACTCCAAAACTTTCCCAAGTAAGGCAACCTAGAACACAAAGTCCATGTGCATTTGTTTTGATGTCTGCTTCTTTGATTTTAGCTCATCTCTATGGCAGGGGCATGAATGATTCCCAAAAGAAGCCCAAGCACCCAGTCCTACTTCCTGCGTAAAATTTCAAGAGCCCCAAATCCACAAACCAATAGGAAAAGGAACAGTGGAATGATGGCATACTGTTCCCTCTTGGCAGAGCCACAGACTCAAGGAGAGACATAAAATTGCCAGTGAAAGGCTCTCTGGTTTATTGTAACATCAGCTTTAATTTATTCGCCTGCCTTTTATGATCATTCTCGATCACTGTTCCAGGGGTTTATTTATGGAAGACCATTAGGAGGGAGGGTGAGGCCTGAGAAGTCAACAGTCAGTCTGCCAGGACAGTGGGGAGAAAACTAACACAAGGGAGATATTCCCCAAATCAAGACTGCTGAAACCTTCCTTGGGCATCTGTGGAGGGAAGGGCACACGTCATTTCCCTACAACATGACTTTACTTCATTTCTCATCTTCCAGAAAAGTCTTCTGCCACCCAAATGCTTTGGATGTGACCCAGTTCAATGAATATGGAGCAAAGAATGATGAAAAATGGTGGCGAAAAGAATTCCTTCTGGGCCAAATAGAAGTTTTTGGTTTTTTAAAGATCTTTAAAGATTACGTGTTGAATACATTTTGTGAAAGTGGAAAGAGAACCAGAATAGGAATTGGAAGACCTGGGTTTGAAGCCTTGTTTTGCCAGCTATGTGACCTTGGACAGATAGTTTTACCTCTTCAGACCCTAGTTTCCTTACGTATAAAATATTTATATAGGGAACAGGGAGTAGAAAAGATTTCTGAGGTTGCTGGTCCACTATGAATCTTTATTCTCTCTGTTACCATCATCAGAAGACCATAATGGTACACACTAGAGGGACTAGAAAATGATGTAATAGCTCATTTTATATACAGAAGCAGCTAGGTGGCATGGAGAATAGAATATTGGATCTGGAGTCAGAAAGACCTGAGTTCAAACCCTATATCAGAGCTTACTAGCTGTGTGACTCTGGGCCTCAGTTTCAGTATCTGTAAAATGGAAATAACAGCATTTACCTCCCAGGGTTGTTACAGGGATACCGTGAGATAATATTCATAAGGTGATTTGTAAACTCTAAAACATTAAACAAATGCTTCTTCTCCTCCTCCTTTTCTTTCTCCTCCTTTTTCTTCTTTTCCTTCTTCTTCCTCTTCCTCTCCTCCTTTTCCTTCCCATTCTTCTTCCTCTTTCTCTTCTTCTCCTTCTCCTCCTCCTCCTCCTCCTTCTTCCTCTTCCTCAATCACTTCTATTTGAACTGCCTTAGGAAGATTCTGAGGAATACCTGGCAGGATAAGGTACCAGACACTGAAGTCCTTGCTTGAGCTGAACTGCCAAACATTCAAACTATGCTGCAGAGAGCACAACTCCAATAGGCTGGTCACATTGTTCAAATGCAAAATGTTTGCTTGCCAAAAAGACTATTTTATGGAGAACTCACATGGGGAAGTGATCACATGGTGGTCAGAAGAAGTGATACAAAGACACTGTCAAGATCTCTTTCAAGAACTTTAGGTTTGACTGTGCAATATGGGACACACTGGCACAGGACCATACAACAGGCGTGCCCACATCAGAAAGGGTAGTGTGCTCTATTAGCAAAGCAGAATTGAGACAGCACAAATTAAACATAGGATGTGCAAATTTGGAGTATCCACCTCAAAAATTCATATGGACTATCTGTGCCCAACCTGTGGTAGAGCATTCCAAGCTCATATTGACCTGATCAGCCACAGTCGGATGCATTGAAACTTCACTTTATCATGGTGATGTCATTTTGGTCCTCTTTGAAAACAAAGGACAACAACCATTTTAATAAACCACAATATAAAAATTTGCAGCTTGTAATGTAGACAATAATATTAGATGTGAAAAGGAACCATAGATAACACACAGTCTGACATCCTTATCTTACAGATCAGAAAACTGAGGGTCAGAAAGGTTAACTATCTTGCCTAAGGTCACACAGCTAGTTAGTGACAAAGCCTGGAACTGCATCCAGGTCCTTGTCTCCAAATCCCAGTATTCTAGTCTATATTTGAGCAATTGTACAATAGTGAGCTATTTCTTATCAATAAAAAGGTGACTGCTGGAAAGCCCTGGGGATAGAAAATGAAAGTGATGTGGGCAAAAATTAGAATGATATAGAAGAGATTTGGTGGAGAGGGTCTTCAGGTAAAAGAATTCTGAAAATGCTACTATGGGGAGTCTCTTCTGCTCCAAAAAATTCCAAGATAGGTCATATCAGAGGGTGATTGATGGAGAGGGACAAGCCCCAGATTCCAGGGTAGTTAGCTCACCTCCCTTCTCTTTTTACATATGAGCAAACTGAAGCCTAGGAAAGGTTGAGTGACTTGCCCAAAGTCATCCAAGTGTTAGGTAGAGGAAATGATTTCAGTCTAAAGATTCTAAAGTTAACAGCACTACCATACTTATTTACCATACTACAGCCAGTCATTTGTAATTGTTTCCTAAAGCGAAAGGTGACTGATAGAGAGGAGAATTGTGGGAGAGGCATGATCTTATTTTAGGGTAGTGATCAGCATAAGGAAAGTATGAAATCCAAACCCTTTGAAGAACACTGGCTCAGAACTAAACAAACTGGACCTTGTGGGAAGGAATGTGACCTGACTGCATACCTGCTCTTCAGTGGGTAGCTCTGACTTTATGCTCTACCTTGATAGAGGTCTCCAAAGAGGAGAAGATCAAAGATGTGGAAAAGTTGATGCCAAGTTACAGTCTGAGCCAACTTGGACTCACTCTCACTGCCTCCTATGCTGCTGGCTGGAAGCAAGGAGAACATAGGAACATTTTGTGCTATCAAGCGCACTAGGAAGCTCCAAGCCCAACATCAAAGGGAGATTTACACAGGAAACTGGTGAGAGATTAACCACACAAACCACTCAGAAAATCCTAAGTCTCCTTCAAAACCTTCTAACTAACCTTTCAATGACACCACTTCCCTGCCCTCCTCCCATCCCCACAGGGCCATGTCTCCACAAGTAAGGCCACTCTCTGCCCATGCAGGAAAGGAGATGCTAAATGATTTTAGAATAGGCTGAGTGGCCTGCCTCTGTGAGAGAAGCCTCATAAATCATTCTTCCCCTGTACTTGATCTCTCTTTCAAGCTGAGTAATGTCAACCCACTAGAGGATCTGATACCCTGGAATCAACATGAGGACATGTTTAGAGTTTACAGAGCTGGAAAAAAGGAAATAAAGCACCAGGCCAAGGAGAAGGAAGAAGGAAAGTGAAAGATGACAACAGATACTACTTCAGTGAAGAGGAGGAAGGGGAGGGAGTAGATGGAGAAAATTCTGTGGGAAATAATAGTTGCCTGGGGAATTAAGGATGAAAAGGGATACTTATTTTCCAAGCTGTGTTAGGCGGGGAAGGATATAATGATAGGCCAAGGACAGAGAAAAGAGAATAAATATTAGTGGGTTCAAATTTATAGTCTTCTGCTGATTTACTTTGTGATTTTTGTCATTTACCCTTGTACACTAATAGCACTTTGAGTTCAGGACAATACCCCACAAACTGTGGGCACTCAGTGAATTTTAGAAGGCAATAGCATGTTATTCATGTAACTCTTGGCCCAGAACAGAGGGCATGGGTTTATACAGGCCAAGTTCAATCTCAGGGGCTTGTCACTAATGTACTCCTTAGCTCGCTACCACCCAGGGTTCCCCTTGGGACATTAGAATTTTTCTTGTGCCTGGATCTTTGAAACCAAAGGAAAATATCCCTCTGCTGGCAAAGAAATACACAGGCTAAGAAAACATTGCTTACAGAATAGGAATTTTTTTCAAACCTTAAATAACACAAATGCAGCCACACCTAGAAGTAATCAAGATATTCTCCTTCCCTTTCTAGTGGGCTGTTGTATCCTAGTTTTCAACTTTACCTCATACTTGTACTTCCCTGGAACTGAGGCCTCCTTATGAGCGAAACCAAATGGAATTTCTAAAGGGTTGACTTGTTCATGGGAAGCCTTTGCCAATTCCTCTTAATGCTAGCATCTTTCTTCTGTCAATTATTTCCATTTTATCCAGTATACAGTTTGTTACTACAGAGTTGCCTGCATTTTGCCTCCTCCTTTATACTGTGAGTTCCTTGAGGGCAGGATCTGTATTTTGCCTGTTTTTTTTTAATATCCCTAGTGCTCAGCACAATGCCTCATACATAGTAAAATACTTAATTAATATGCATTGGCTGACAATTCACAATCTATGTAATTTACAGTTTTCCCTAAAGAGCAAGATTGAGATTATCTCCTCCATATTGTGGCTCTGTAACTTTCTGACTGTTGACTTTAGATCCTAATTGGTCGAGGAATTCCTCCAATATATATGAGAAACTTGGTCTAAGAACTCATCCCCTCATTCTACTACCTCATATATCAGCCACTACTTTTTTTTCTGATACCATCTCAGAGGCTATGTGGTTATTAATTTGCTATGACCATACAGATACCCTTCAAAGACTCTAGTCAGTTTTCTGGATGGGGTAGTCCTCCTTTTAAGAATCTCTGCAGCTTTTCCACACTCATTTTCCCCTTTGGTTTATCTGTTCCTGTTTCCCTTAGTTGGTCTGATCTGTTCCCCTTTTAAAGGCCAAGTAATGGGGGGACGAGGTAGCCAAGTTGTACTATCCTGCCACGACTGAATCAGTGATTTTTACTATGATCTGAAGTAGTGGAAGAAATTCACACTTGATCCAAGATCTAACTGTCATGAGAGTAACATCTCCTGAAGGCAAGAGATTTTACTGTCTGCCTCTTATGCCTGGAGTTTTCTCCCTCCTAATATTTGCCAGTTGGCAGGTCTGGCTTCCCTCAGTTTTGAAGTGGAATTCAATCATCTACATGAAGACAAGGGGGACTTAGCCAGTACTCTTTTATACTAGTGTCTTCTTTCTGTTACTGTCTCCAAATTATCCTATATGTATGTGTGTATGTATATATACGTATATATGTATGTATGTGTATATATATATATGCCTAAGCATGCACACACATATATGTACATACATATATGTGTGTGTGTGTGTGTGTGTATGTGTGTGTATCTTGGTTTCACATAATTTTAGCATGTTGTACATACATTCCAGAGTAGGCTCCTTGAGGTCAGGGGCAGCCTTTGTTTTCTTTATATCTCCAGCACTTACCACAGTCTCTGACATGTAGTAGGTACTTAATAAATGTTTGTTGACTGTTTTGTGTTATACATCCATTTGGCAACTGGTAAAACCTATGTAATCCTTCTAAGAATAATACCTTTAAATGTATAAGACAAAATACATAGGATTACAAAGCACAGTAGCTAGATTGCTGTCTTGGAGTCAGGAAGACCTGACTTCAAATCCAGTCTCTGACACCTACCAGCTATGTGACTCTGGGCAAGTCACTTAGCTTTTTGCCTCAGTTTCTCATATATACAAGGAACTAGAAAAGGAAATGGCAAACCACTCCATCATTATTGCCAAGAAAACCCCAAACGGTGTGATGAAGAGTTGGACACGACTTAAATAACTGAACAAGACAAGAAACAATTATGCTAACTCATGATTATCAAAATACTTTTTTTAAAAACAAGTTAACAGGATCCCATACTAAGAACTCCTGCCTTAAAGAGATACAAGACACATTTTGCAGGACTAATTTTAAGTCTTTCTGGACACATCTTCACATCATTTCTCATTTTAAGGAAAAAAAGGAATTTGAAAGATGGGATAGGATTGCATGTGGATGGGGCAATGATAATGAACGAAAAAAAGCACAAATCAATTCTAATTTTGTTTCTGCTTTTTTGTGACAAAGAGAATTATCTTTGGGCTTCAAAGGACAGAATGAATAATGGCCACTATAGAACTGAAACCTAAAGGAAGCAAAGGTGTGAGAAGAGAGCACTTAGCCATCTGACATGAAGGAATGCAGGAACAAATGAAAATAAATTTATTAGGTACCTATTATGTGTTATTTATTAAAAGTATCATTTATTCTAAAAATACTATATTTGTTAAATACATATATGTGCATATACATGTATACATGCATATGTGTGCACAACTATTGTTGTTTAGTCATTTTGGTTGTGACTGACTCTGTGACCCCATTTGTGGATTTTTAACAAAAATACTGGAGTAGTTTGCTATTTCCTTTTTCTGTTCATTTTACAGATTGAGAAAACTGAGGCAAGCAGAGTTAAATGACTTGTCCAGAGTCACACTGCTAGTGTCTGAGGTCAGATTTGAAGTCAGGAAAATTTAGGGTCTTCTTGACTCCAGGCCTGATATTGTATTTATTGTGCCACCTACCTTCCACATACACATGCACACAGATATACATGCATATGTACCATGTATAAATATGTCTATGTATACATATATACATGCATGTGTGTGTGTGCACGACCAGGAAAGTAGTCACAGGGATGGTGAATATAACCACAGGGTAGTTGATTGTTATTCTTTTTTCCAGAAGCAATGGTAGTATTGATTGATTATCGTGCCAAAAGTATGTGGTAGAAGGGAAAGGTGGGATAGGCAAATAGCAAGATGCCCAGAATAAATGATGAAATTAGATAAGTAGAAAAGTATGGTGTTTTCTAGATATAGTGGTCTAGGTGAGCTTACACTCACTCACTCACTCAACAATCAAGAAAGCTTAATCTAAGGGTAAAGTTACAAGGTAAGTAGCTCATTACCTCAGGAAAAAGGAGACATAGACTCTATATAGCCAGCCCAGAAGGCCACTATTTTTCTCAATATCCCAGATTCTCTTTTCAAAATAATTGCCAACTATACCTCCTCTGTCCTGTATTTGTACAGTTCAATTTTTCAGCCATGTGAAAGTCATGGATCTTGGTATCAGAAAATACTTTACATGTTCAAGTACAGGAAGGCATAACTAGATAGCAAGTTTTCTGAAAAGAACTGGGGACTTTTAAAGGGTTTAGTAAACTGTCAAGAATTGTGATGTTAACAGCATAATATGGCAGCCCGAAGGGCCAATATGATTACAGATTGCATTGAAAAGCACAGTGTCCAGCCTCAGCGAGGTGATAGACCAATTGTATCTGTCCCAAGCTGGACAAAATATGGAATATTATGTTTACTTCTGAGTGGCACATTGTAGCAAGGACATTGACATATGCTGGTGAGCATGCAGAAAGGGGTAGTAAAGGGTCCTAAGATGATACCATTTAAAATAGATTCAAAAAAACTTGGGGTATTTAACCCAAAAAAGAGAAGAATGAAGAGGGAGAATGAAATGATATTTCCTTTAAGGAGATGACTTGTTCTGCTTGGTCACAAATGCCACAAATGGTCATTGTAAAGTCACATATATTCTCTCAATATTGGGGGGGAGGCTGAGATTTCCCAATAAGAAATATGCAAGAACGATGAAATTTCCTAACAAGAGCTATGAAAAAACAGAGTAGACAGGTTTTGGAGGTAGCAGATTGCCCCTTTACAAAGACATCTTAAAGGCAAGTCTGAATGGCCATCTGTTGACCCTTCAGAAGGACTTCCAGACACTCTCCTCCCTGACACTGGGGGAATTCATTCATTCTCTGACCTTTGGGACTCCATCCTGGATGTGAGTTGTCTTGATTGGTGTGTGTGTATGTGAATCCTCACCTGACCCATTATATCCAGCTGTCCCCACAACAAGCTTCACTTCTACAAGTCATTTACCAGAAAAACAACCAACCCAGGCCCTTTGGCATAAGACCTGAGTGTTGTTCCTCAACCTTTTGCATTTCTTATGGATACTCTGAGAAGAATCATCAAATCAATGCTATATAAAAGACATGGTGGTCAACTGCCTTGTGGCCTCCCCAAACTCCCTTCCCTGGTCACCACCCCTCAATATGTATTGTTGGTGTCTATTAGAAAATATTATCTTAGAGGATGAGGATTTTCTCAGTTTTGCAATTTTTTTATGACCAGGGGTGTAATACAGTACCATAGTAAGTATTTCATAAATGCTCACCAATTCATTCATATTGGAGGGAGAATTCCAATTGAAGTGTAGGTGGAACTAAATTCTGAAACCCTTTCCAACTCTGAGATCCAGTGATTCTAAAAATATCTCAGCGTAGCTGAAAAGAGGCAGAGTTCTCAATGTTCATATTTTAGGATTGAGGGACCTGATCCATAAAAAGGAAAAACAAGCAAACACCTAGACCAAGCTTAAGAACAGGGCAATGAATCAAGGTCTGAGTCCAAAGTTCCTGATGGTTATTCCGTTGTCTATGTTTGTGAACCCCCTCCAACAGATGTGCTGTATCTTCTGCTCTTCCAAGCTTCATTAGCTACAGTTTAATCACACTTTCTCACATGGGAAAGATTTTGAAGTCTTTACATCTATTCTGTGAAAAGGGATAGTGCTTAATAAGTGTTCAGACCCACTTTAAATGCTCCATGAGCTTAATGCATTAGTAGATATGGTCCATAGCTTTTGAAAGCTAGCCATAGGTTCATAGTGCAAACACAGGGTTATCCTTGTTCAGGGAATTGGGAAATAAAGATGTTGTCTGAACACTAGAGAAAACTGAGCCACTCCCAGCCTATTCCTGTAGCAGCAGGGATGAAAAAATAGAACTTATAAATATGAGGGGGCGGTGGCATAATGGATAGAGATCTAGATTTGAATCTTGCCCCCTACACTTATTAGCAAGGTATACTTAGGCAGGTGACTTTTAACATCTTAAAACATCATTTTCTTGATCTTTAGAATAGGACTAATAATACTTGTACCCATTACTTAACAGGGTTAGTATGGGAAAAATATGATTTGAAAACCTTAACTATAGTACAAATGTGAGTTATTAGTATTGGCTTCTCCTTCTCTGAGAACAAAATGGAGTTTCTTCCTCTTCTCCCCAGTACTGAACTCAATGAGTTTATTGCCAGAACCAGTACTCTAGGCTATTACTAAGGACACTTATAGACAAGGGTGTATTATTTAACAACTAGTTCACTAAGGGGTGGGAGTTCCAAAACACAACCCCCTTTCAGTTTAATCTACAGTATTAAAACACTTTCTCCATCATTTTCTTAAGTTTAGACAATCAATAAAATAATAAATCAAGCCTTGGTTTATAACTTTTGCCAATTTCCAAGTCACAAATTTTCATACTGAAAACTTAACGATTGGCTCTATATGGCTTCAGCACCCTCTGTATCACAAATATAGCAAAAAAGAAGTGTGCTAGTTATAGAATCTGGAAGTCTTGGATTTGGAGTCTACCCTATATAATTACTGACTGTGTGACCCTGAATAAGTAATTTTAACCCCTCTGAACCCCATTTTCCTCATCTACAGATTTATTGTGAGGATCAGATGACTATGTTTGTATCATACTTTTTAGACCTTAAAGTAATATATAATTATGAATACAAACATAAATAAATTAATTCCTTCAAAGTATAAATATAAATTTAAACTAGGGACTTATGTCATTTACTTTGACAGTGGTACAAAAACCAAACAAAAACCTTTCCCTGGCAAAAGTATATTGGCTGCCCTGTGAAAATAAACCAAGTGACTGAAACTATGACTAAACAAACAAAAAGCACTGTGTTGACAGCCATCTGGGGGTTACTCATCTCCATCACCACTCCCAAAACTTAGAAAAAAGAGGGCACTAGAGTGTAGAATCATTAAGGAGAACCTGGAACAGTTGGACCCCCAAAGGGAAGAACTAAATCACTTACAGATTTAGTATTTTTCAATCAGCTCTGCCCTGCATAAAAGTTGAGAATTGCAAATGACTTTCAAAAGTAGGCAAAAACTCATTGAATATGGGCTTTGAAAAAGGAAGAGCTCTGCAGCATGCCTTCTGGCTGTTGGAGGGAGTGAGATGACTCTGCAGTGTGTTGGCATCAACATCAAGTCCATGTGGTCACAAGAGAGTCATATAGTAATAGCCAAAACCACATTGAAAGCCACATGTGAATAAGCTTTAGTCAAACTGATAAGGTCAGAGAGACCTGTGGATTTAAGTTGTTCTACTCCATCTGCAAACACTTCTTTATAGCAACATATTGAAAGTTCATTTTCCTAATTCTAGAACCAGAAAAAGTCACTGTCCTATGACTAGGATCACACCAGGATAAGAAATGATGAGGAGGTTGGCTAACTACTGTCCAAAAGACAATGGTGAGCATCTGGAGTGTTTTTTACTAAACCAACCAAAGCATGTTAAAGGAGAAAATATAGGGACTTCCCTTTATCAACTCTGTCTTTGATTTACCTGAAAAATAGGAACCAGAGATACCCTAATAAAATGAACTTTCCCTGATACTTTCCCTGATAGCTAATGTTTTAGAGATAATATAGTGGAGGGAAAACCATATTAGGACAGGATTCTTAGACCTGGCTCTAACTAACAAGTCACTTTGTGCCACTGGGCCTCAGTTTCTTCATTTATGAAATGAAGGCTTTGAACTAGATCTCTAAAGTTCCTTCCAGCTCTAATTATCCATTCCTGTGTCAAAAGTGAAATTGCTTTAAGATGAAGTCTCTTACCACAAGCATCTTGATGCACTTCCATACTGGCCTATTTGTGCCAAGCTTCTTTTCATGTAAAATGAGACAGTGATATATGTTTAATTATAATTATTCAAATTTTGTGGATGTCTGTTGTATCTATCCAACTATCATTCCTCATCTTGTTAACTTATCCCCTTTAACCCTCCTTTGTAACAAAAAAACCAGCTAAACAAAACCAATTAGCAACAAGACAGTCTGACAATATTATCCAATACTCCATATGCACATTCCTCTACTTTCCTTCCAAATGAAGTGCATTTATCTTATTACTAGTTTTTTAGATCATATTTTCGTATGGTTGTTAATGGTCTATAATTCTTATTTGAAAGTGGTGTATAATTGTTAAGGAATACTACTCTGCTATAAAAAATGATAGAAAAACATAGACAGACTTGCACAAAATAATGAAGAGTGAAATGGACAGAACCAAGAAAACATTATATACAATAATAATACCAATGTTTTAGGAACAACTTTGAGTGACTAAGTCATTTTGACTATTATGAATACCCAAATTAACCACAAAGGACATATGAAGGAAAATGCTGTCTGAGTCAAGAGAAAGAATTGATTGGTATATAGAATTTTATATATGCATATGTATGTATATATGTATACACACATATGTCTATATTTCTCTATATATACATATTTATTTGTGTCTAATTGTAGGCATCTCTAGGGTTGAGGGGGAAGGGAAGAAAAACAGTCACATGATAACTTTATTATATATTTAAAAGGAATATCAAGTTGTATATAATAGATTGCAGTTTCATGTACAATTATCTTTTTTTCTTTTCTACTATGCTATAGAAATGCTTCTTTGATTTAAGTTTCTTGATTTCTAAAAGAAAAGAAAAATTACTTGTTTACATGTTTTAATACATTATCAGGGAATAGTTCTTGATCTTACACATTTATGTCCATTTTCCATGTATCTTGGATTTTAGATTTTTAACAGAGATATTTGATGCAGTTTTCTCCCTCACATAATGTTTTTCCCTAGTCATATTAGTTTTATTTACGCGAAAGCATTTTAAAACTTGTATAATGAAAATAAGCTTCTTTATCTTATTATACCTTTATTCCTTGTTTTATTCCCCATTTTCTTCTAATGTTTTTAGGCATTTTAGATATTTTTAGCATTAGGTTTTCCATTTGTAGCTTACTGTGTTGTTTGGTATAAAATACTAGTATAGACCTATTATATTGCCAACTGCTTTAGAGTTTCCCTAGAAGTCCTCACTGAATAGAACACAGGCTTAATTTTTCCGTAGGTTGTCTAGGTGGAGTGGAATTAGCTGCTTTAGGTGGTAATGGTTTCCTCCCGATACTGACTTCCAAGATAAGACTGAACAATCATTTGGAAGGTATGTTATAGTGAGGGACTGTTTTTGATTACTTCAGTCTAGGAGTGACCACTTACTTCTATTTCAGTTTGGAAAGTCTGTAATTCCCTAAGTTTACATTGAGGAAATAATTGCCTAAGAGTCATTCTTAGGGTCCCTAGAACTAGAGCAGACCTGAAAGTGTCAAGTCATTATAGTGTAGAATATTGAAATTCATATATTCCTTCTTATAGCCTTATAAGTAAAATAATACAAGTCCTTTATTCTACTTGTGATCTTGAAATTTTCTAAAGTCAAAAGAAAGATCAGGACAGTTATTTTTATGGAGGATACCACATGACCTTGTTAACCTGCCAAAATTCTTTCAGCATGAATTTGATCGTACAGGAAAGGAAAAAGTATGAGCTGCTACTGTCTCAAGCCTTGTTGATTCTTTTGGCTTACTTACTATGGTTTTCCATCTTCCAGTATAGTCTGCACTTAATAAAGCAGCTACCTATGTTTTCTATAGCTTAGCAGCTTGGTTTTTTTTTTCATACTGTAGTTATTTATTGCTTTCAGTGTTTTGCAAACACCAGATGTGCTGCTCATTGAGAGTGGCCTGGTTTAGGCCCCTTGATTATTCTGCAGATGGATCAGCTATTTTAGACTAGAAAAAAATAATCTATAGTGGTGCATTCAACCTTGTTTTTAAAACTCTCAGGAAGGTGAAAATGCCAAGCAGGGTTATTAGCACCCTGGGACCAACTTCACAAACAGCTGTGTCAGTCTGGAATGGAGCTACTTACAGGCACTAACCCAAAGAGGTGCCACTGCTGACTCAGAAAATTCTCTGGGTGGGAACCAAGTAAAAACCAGATAATTATCTGTTGGAGAAAAATTCCACTGCCTGATAGTTGAAAGGTATGGGTGTCAGGAGGCAAGGTCAGAGGGGTAGTGTTACAGTAGGAAGGAGAAACAAAACTGTTAAAAAAAATTATATTCATTCACCAGCAATTTCTGCAAAATCAGTGAACGAGATTCTTATTTCATTGTGGCATTAATGTATGTTCATCATCACTGTCATCATCATTACCGTTTACTAAACTCCCAATAGGAATATGGCCCAGGTGGAGAACTATGATCCAGGCTTATGCAATTTGTACTAGTTCTTCAACTGACTTGTTCTTGTGATTTGGGCAAACACTCAGACAGTACTTTTTTGGTACCCTGGGGAAACCAGAACAGTATGTGAATATGACTTGCAGGTATACCTTTTATCCCCTCTATTTCTATTCGTGCTCAATGAGAGAATTAGATACGATGGGTTGAACACTATAGACAGAGAATGAAGAAAGAAATCACATGTTAGCAGAGGCAGAAAAGGCTAGCAGAATAACCCATCCAGGCCAGAAGAACAGACTGTCTTGGCCTACATGCATTTCAATTGAAGGAGAAATCAAAAGCAGTAACACATCTATTTGATGCCAAAGAATATCACTTAACACATGGTTAAAGAAAAGGAGCCAAAGGTGCTAAGCTTCTCTGCTCTGAAATATCCTTCAAAGTCTCCTCAGACTATTTCTGTAACATCTGCACAAGTAGAGAGAAGGGCCTGGGGAACCCTCTCAGTATATATAATTTATTATATTTATGTAGCACCTATCATCCCAGTACAGTATCTAGGTCAGTGATTCCCAACTCTAATTTTGCGACATCCCAGGGTCTCTTTTGCAGGATCACAAGTCTTAGAATAATATGATCATAGAATTTGAGAAAGCTACAAAAAGCAAAACTAGTCTTATTTGTTTTTGTATTTTTGTCTAGGCGTTTGAACTTTAAAAATTTAGTTTAAAATGTGTGTATGTGTATGGATGTGTGTAGTTTAGAGACAAGTATATAGGACTGAGCTTGTGATTCACAAATGTAGAAAACTCCTGTATAAAGAAACTTTCTTTATCACTCCAGTCAGTATCTTGTCTTCATTTGGAGTCTTAAGAAGTACTTAGTACTATCTGCACCCAGAGAGAAAACTGATGAATTGAAGTATATATATATATATATATATATATATATATATATATATATATATAATAATTTTACATATATATGTGTATATATATATGTGTGTGTGTGTGTGTGTGTGTGTATACATAAACACACACACAGACACATGCCTATTTGGGCCTAATGGTAGCCATCTCTAGGGTGCGGGCAGGGGAAGGGAAGAAAACAAAAGAAATTTACATGATAATTTTGTTGTACATTTGAAAGGATTATCAAGTTGCGCATAGCAGATTTGAAGTCTCATGTTCAATCATCTTTTTTTTAATTGTACTATGTTTGTTTTATTCCATAATTTAAAAATAAAATTGAAATAAAGAATACTTAGAACACTGAGAGGTCTAGTAACATCCCCAGGGTCACCAATTTTATGCTAAAGGTGAGCCTCACCTTGGCTCTTCCTGGCTCCAAAGCTAGTTCTCTGACAGATGTCTCATGGTTAGACAAAGATTTGATTTTAATGCAAAACAATATTGAGGAGAAGGAAGAATCACTGAGTCAGAAAGTTGGAAAGGACCTTAGGGATGTTCCAGTCTAACATATGCTTGACCAGGAATCCCTCAAAATTCATCATCCAGCCTACCTTGTGGCCCTCTACGGTGGAGAACTCACTATTTATCCAGGTAATTAATTACACCTTTAGACAGTTCTAATTGTTCAGACTTTTTTTTCCTTACTTAAGCTGCAATCTCCTTCTACGGCATTAATCTGTTGGTCCTAGTTCTGTGGATCCAAGCAAAGGAAGGCTAACCTACAATGAATGAATGAATGGATGAATGAATGAATGGATAGATTTTGAAAAAAAATCATTTAAGAACTCACTGTGCTATAAGAGCTGAAGGTACAAATACAAAAGGCAAAGCAATCTGTGCCCTATATTCTAATGGAATCTAATAATATTCTAAAAAGAGCTTATATTCTAATAGAGGAAGACAGTGGATATGAGGCAGGAGGGGTCAGGTCTGCAATAGTGAGTGGGGTAAGTTCTGATTTGATTATTACTTGCAGAGCTGTCAGGACAGTGAGAAGGGAAGAAATGCACACAGTGATGTGGCATGAAGGAAGCCAGAGATCACTGTGGTTGGTCTGGGTCTGTTCTAGACATGGAGGACTCTCATCTCTCAGGAGCCCAGCACTCCAGGTTAGCAGTTAGCTTGCCAGAGAAGGGCTGCCCTACCTCTCCCAGATGCCAGACTTTGCTTGAATATCAAGACCTATGAAAATTGATGATTCACTTAATACTCTCCAATCTCTCATTTGGCCAATTGAGTCGGTCCCATGACAGCTATTCAGATGATTCTCAAATCTCTGTCTCCAGCCAAAACCTCACACTTGAGCTTGTTGAATAATTTCTGTTACATGGAAGTGAATTGTTTTTCTCTAGTCAAGTTCATACACTGCATCTCTGTTAATTGGTTCTATTGTTACCTCAAATGCCATATGTCCCAAACCATGTATATCATCTTTCTTTTTCACCTTCTTTTCACTCATATAGCCACTCTCCTAGTACAGACCTCCATCCCCTTTTACCCAGACTGTTTTAATGGCCTCTTAATCAAAAACCTTTTTTTCAGTTTCTTATCTGATCTATCCTACAGAAAGCTACCAAGATAATTTTCCTAAAGTATAGGTTTGACTATATCACTTCCCTAATCACATATCCATAATGTGTCCCTCTTACTTCCAGGATGAAGTACAAACATTTCATTTTAGAATTTAAAACCCTTTACATTCTTACACCAGCCTAGGTTTCTAGACACATTTTACATTACGCCTTCTCATGTACTCTAGGTTCCAGTCAAATTATTCTACTTAATGATATTCCCAGAACTCAGTATCTTTCTCTTGCTTCCATGCCTTTTAACAGGGGACCCTGATGACCTGGAATGTAGTGCTCCATCTTCACCCCTTCCTTATAAAATATTTAGCTTCTGTCAAGGCTTAAGGTCAACTCCTATTAAAAAAAAAAACTTTTTCTGATCCTCTTAGAAATCAATATTCTCTTACTATCTTCAAAATATATTAAATTGTGCCGTATTATATATCACATCATATTATATCACATCACAGTATGTCATAGCACATCATTATATCATGTATCACATCATATAACATGTTATGAAATTATATAAATATCACATATAATTATATATGTGATATATCACACATATGTATATATACATATCTATATATGTGTGTGTGTGTATATATATATATGTATATGTATAAAACTTATACCCTAATGGTTGCAGGGAACAAGGGGAAACATTTAAACACAAACCTATACATATATATGATATATAAATGCACACACATATATATGGATATGTGTGTATATCTCTATCTCTTTATCTATAATTCCATAAGGGTAGGTACTAGCTTCACTCTTTGTAATCTCACCACCTAAAATTTTCTTGCACAGATATGTCATTAAGTAAATGCCTTTCCAAATTGAATTAATGTCCCCACTCCCTCCCTGACTCCCAATCCCACAATCAGACTAGTTTCTTCTATATGTTTCTTCAAGGACAACACAATTCTCCCAGTACCCCATCTTATAACTTGGGAATCAAGTTTTACTCTTCTTTCTCTTTCATCCCCTATATTCATTCAGTAACAAAGGCCTATTAATTCACATTTTGAATTTCTCTTGAAATGACTATTTCTTTTCCATTCACACTGCTACCACCCTAGCCCATCTCTCATTACCTAGTAATTAGGCTACTGAAATTGACTTCTGAATTGTTCTTCTCTCCAGTCTTACTTAGCAAGCCTTGGATGTTGTCAGGACATGGTAAGCTCCGAATGGATAGCACCAGAAATCTAGGTGGACAGGGATGAAGACAGTTTACGTTATTGGCCAGAGGTCAATTTCAGAGAAATAAGGAAAGTTAGAGAGGGGTCAGTAGGTATTTGAGAGACCAGTCAAGCATCAGGAATCAGGAATCCAATATAGGATATTGGAAACAAATGATCAAAGACACAGGGAAGAGCTTCTAAGGGTCAGAAACTCAAGAAAAAGAGCAAATATAATGACTCCTAGTTTAAACTAAGTCAGAGGCATCAGCAGTAACAAAGGTACTTGATTCTGGTCAAAAGAGTTTGAGAGGCAGAGATTCACTAAAGGCCCCTTTTACTCAAGCCTCACTCAAAGTCCATACCTGTAGGAAACAAGTAAGCATACTTAGCTAGAGTAGGGCAGTGAGAAGGAAGCTTCTTGCACAATCTTATATATCACTATCCTGTGGTGTGCTTCCTTGAAAGATGCTTTCATCTTCTTTCTCCTTTTTTCATTCTAATGGGCTACCTATGTGATAAAATCCAAAATCCAAACTCCTCACCTTGGTATTCAAGATTATCCCTACTTTGGAACCGCCACACATCTCAGAACTCTACAGCATGAATCCCCTACCTTGTCTCAGCTGTCTTCTCACTCAGTGTCTTTAAACCATATGTTCATTCTTAATTCAAGCTGTTTTACCCCTTTATAATTCCTTCCATCCAAATCCTACCTGTCCCTCAGGGTCAACAAATGTTCAGCTTTTTCTTTATAACCTTTCTCAAATATGCCTTTCTATTATGATTCCCTTTCTACCCTGAACCCTATTGGTGCTAATTCTCAATATTCCTTACTTTGAAAGGTAATATCAGATTGCCTTTCATTATTATTAAATATTATTTGTGTTTGGGGATTTTTTTTAATATCCTTAGTGGCAACCCCAAATAAACTGTAGACTTCTCATGGGGCATGTTTTGTGCTCCTTTTCATCTCTCTCAGCACCCAGGGCTACGTTGAGCAAGTTCAGTAAATTCTTCAATCAGCTGCCACAGCGATTTCCTTAAAACACAAATAAGTTTATTTTACCACCATCCTTCCTCCCCACATATATTCAATAAATTCCTGTGGCTCCCTATTACCCCGGGATCAAATATAAAGTCTATTGTCATTGAAAACTTTGCACTTTATGGTCCCTTCCTAACCTTCTCAGTCTTCTTACAAATTATACCTTCCCTCCCCCTGCACATACTCTGTGATATCACCTTGCCAGACTATTCGTCCTTCTTCCCATGCCACACTCTAGGTGGCATCTCCATGTCTTTTCACAAGCTGCTCCATGCCTGGAATGTTTTCCCTCCTCACCTCCAACTCTTAGAATCTCTGGCTTCCTTCAAAACTCAACTCAAATGATACCTATGTTGTATGTATTAATTTATGTAGGTTTTGTGTCTTCCATTAGAATGAGAATTCCTTAAGGGCAGAGATTATTTCTGGGGTTTTGGGGGTTTTTTTTGTATTGCCTGGTATTTTACACAATATTTAGCATATAGTAGGTACTTTAAGAGTGATTATTAATTAGCTGAATGAATGAATTGTTCAAAGGGAAGGTAAATTATGTATTGCCTATTGTTCTGACCTTAATAATTCCTGTGCTAGGGTACAATTTATTTGGATGGGCCAGAGAAAGTGTCTCTGAACAGGCAACCAGACCCCTAGTCCTGAAATTCAATGTACAGCCAGAGAGAGAAAAGATGGGTTCATTTGTTCAGTTTGTGAAGGAATGAAAGGAATGTACGGATGGCAAGGATTTTGAAATACTAGAACAAGAAGATGGATGAGGTTATGGCATCCTCCTCCTGGAAAACTTTCAGAAAAGACATTAACCCTACCCCTGACTGAGGTGGCCTAAGTGCTATCTTGCCTTGAGGCAGAAGGATCGCACAGATTTCTTTTCCTGGATCTTAATGGGTTTATGAATTGATCAGGACCAGTCTAACCCCATGTTCCTCTTGGGTCTGAAGATGGGGAAACACTATGACCTTGCCCTGGGTTAAATGCTAGTTTCTGTGGTGGTATTTCTCTTTGCTCCAATTCAGCATTCTGAGCACATAAAAGATGTTTCATTGTGAGACATCAGCATTTAGATCATGTGTCTTAACCTAGGGTCTAAAAATATGTTTTAAAAATATTTTTATTACTCTTTCAATATAATTCTTGTCTTATGTAACTCTATAATTTTATTTTATGCGTTTAACAACATTACTCTGAGATGGGGGTCCGTGGACTTCAAAAAAGGGATTCATGAGACAAAAAGGTTAAATACTCCTGTTATATATTATATGCAGCTGCTGAAATGTTCCTGTGTCATTTCTAAAATGAGGAAAACTGTGGTCTTGGTCAATTTACCAGAAGGTATTTATTATGCATTTTTATGTGTAAGGCCCTCTGCTGGGTGTGGATGATACAAAGGCCAAACAAAACAGGTCCTGACATCACAGAAATTACATATTACTGGGGAGAGAAAACACAATACTTCCAAAGACAAGTCAGTATGAGATCATTTGAGGAGAGCCAGTACACTAACAACCAGGGGGATAAGGAAAGGTTTGGTGCAGGAAAGGGCACCTGAATTGAGTTTTGAAGGAAGTCATGGATTCTGAGAGGTAGAGGAGAGGAAGGAGTGCATTCTAAGTAAGTGGGACAGCCAATCCACAGATATGAAAAAGAAATATGGAATGCCAAGTATGGGAAGTAGAAGGTTAACTTGAACGGAATATAGTATGTGAAAATAAGTTGGAAAAGTAAGACTGGATCCAAATAGTGAAAGACATAGAATCCTAAGGTGAAGAATTTGTATTTTATCTTATAGGCAATAGACAACTTTTGCAGATTTTTAAGGAGGGAAATACCATGGCAAGACTGTAATTCATGGAGATTTTGGTCACTATATTCAAGATGAATAGGACATACACTTTACTTCAAGTCAACAGACACTACTTAAGCTTACTGTCCATAAACCATTGTCAGTGTGCTAAAAAAGAAGACTAGAAGAAGAATTTTTCTTGCACACAGAGGAAATACAAGCAAAGAAAAATTCTCATCCAGAGAGATTTTTTTAAACAACTTGTATTGTATGCAATGACCTATACAGAGTTTATGTTGTGTGATTGTTTTTTTGTGTGTGTGATTGTGTTGCTGAAGAAGACCATGCCATCAGAGAAATGATGACATGACTTGCACTTGACTTTGTTTTGAGTGAGGGAGGGCTGTGCAAGTCACCAGCCTTACTTCTCCTCTAGAACCATCTGAATCCAGTGATCTGATATTCATCAGGATGACTGGAGATGACCCAGGATGACTGGGAAACCTTGGCTCCTTTAGGCCAAGGTCTATTCAGATCATCACTTAGGGTAAGGTAATGTCCATTCATTGAAGAGGCCTATTTAAGAAGTAGCCAGGGCATGGCCCGTTTGTCAAGAAAAAGAAAGACTTCAGACTGGGTGGGAACCAGCAACAGTCACTACTGATAATCACTCTAAAGCTAGGAGGGTTGAGAGGAGCCCTTAGGCATGAGCCCATTGGCGTCCCAGTTTCAGAGTGCAGTAGGTTTAAGGTTTCAGGACAGGACAGGACAGGAAAGGAAAGGAGCCAGTAAAACCCAAGTCAACTGGGCATCTTTTGGCCATCCAAATTTACCTTCCTTTGGAGAGGAGAAGGAAAGAGAGGGGGAGGCAGACAGGAGAGGAGGAATTGAGTTACCTGGCTAGCTGGATCTCCATTCAGCCAGCTGCATCTAGTCACAGGATTGTGTTTGTCCTTCATTGCCATAGAAAACCACTCATACTTCGTTACTTGGCTCAGTTTTACCCCCTTCATAAATCCTTACCTAAACCTCATTCTGAGGTTTTCCCCCTCCAAATTCTCACAGCATTTTGTGCCAATACAATAAAAATGGCAGTATATATAAATGAAATGCTGAGACAGAAGGAAGCAGGTCTGGCTATGACACCAAAAAGTAAGATAATACTTTGATTTGGTTGGCTCCTGCAAATATCCAGCATACTTAATCCAGTGATAATAGTACTTATTGTGGCTGTTTGATCCTTTATAGCAATGTTCTCTAAAGCAGGTTCCCCATAATCTAGAGGACCATGGTATGGTCCTAATGGATATTTGATCAGTCATCTGGAGGGTGGGAAGATCTTCAGGATTTCATTTGCATCCTACCCTGTCTTCTAGAACCAACTGTGGGTTTGGTTCTCAGATAACCTACAATATCTTGTGCCCATTATCATTCAATACTCTCTTATTTTGCCTGCTGCAACCACTGATCTTCAATGACTACACTGTGCATTAGCTTCTAAAGATGAATATGACTTAAGAATTCCCAAGCAGTTGCAATAACGGCTTTGCTCTGATTATTCCTCTTCACCCCCAATAAGTTTGTGACTGAGGTTGCCCACCTCAATGTGGGGGCTGTGCATTCCCAAGCAGCATCCTGTAAGAGCTAGATTTCTGCCAACTTATTTTCAGTTTTGGTGAGACAAAGGGAATCACACAGGGTGAAAAAGCACAGGTGCATGATAACCTGTAACTGAGAAATTATTACATTATCTTTCCTGCCAATGATAACTAACAATCATTCCAAACTTCCCTATTACCCTCTAGGACACTAGCATCCTTGTAGACACATGCTGTTGTTGTTGTTTTATCGGTTAGTTGTATCTGACTCTTTGTGATCCCATTTGGGGTTTTCTTGGCAAAGATATTGGAGTCATTTGCCATTTCTTTCTACAGCTCATTTAAAGATAAAGAAACTGAGGCAAAGTTATATAACTTGGTAGGTTCACACAGCTAGTAAGGGTCTGAGCCTGGATTTGATCTCAAGTTCTTCTGACTCTAGGTCTGACACTCTATCCCAAGTACCATCTAGTGTGCCACTTCATCATTATCCTTAATTACTCATCTCTCCATCCCACATAATCAGTTGCCAAATCTTGTCATTTCTACTTCTACAACATCATTTTCATCTCTCCCTTTGTCTTTACTCATACAACTTACCACCTTCTACTTGGACAATAGCCTCCTCATTGGTTCTGTTGCCCCAGATTTCTTCATTCTCCAATATATATTCTCAACAAAGAAGTTGCTAAAATTATCTTCCACAGGTGCAGATTGAACTATAATACCCCCTTTATAAGTTCCAGTTACTTCCTATTAATCCTTGGATCAAATGTCATTTCCTCTATTAAAAACAACAACAACATTTAAAACATCATTGGTATAGCAATATGTGTCCTTGACTTTAATTCCTAGCAAAATTCTGATTAATGTACATGTGGAAAAGGAATGAGTAACCACAAATAGTCAGAATGGCTTCATCCAAAACAATTATTACTAAGTTAAAGATGTTTCCTTTGGGAATTATTAATAACAATAATAGAATATTATGATGTCAAAGATGTAGTCTATCTAGATTTTGACAAAACGTTGAAAAAGATTTCATTTTATTTTGGTGAAAAGGATTGCAAAATATAGGCTAGATAATATTCTAGTAAGGTGGATTTGGAGCTGGGTAATAGCTATACTTCAGCATTAAGCACTATTGGTTTGATGTCAGCTTGAAAAGGGAATTCCAGTGGAGTACCCCAGGGATCCATACATGTACTCATGCTGTTTAAATTTTTTTCAATGTCATGGACTGCTATGCTTATCTAACATTTAAATAACAAAAGTTGGTAGGGTTATTTAAATACAATAAAAAACCCTCTCAGCTAGAATACAAGTTAAATATAATAAAATGAAATTTAATAGGGATAAATGGAAACTCTTATGTTTGGTTTTAAAAGATGTACTTCATAAGCAGAATAGAAAATGTGGGATATATAGTTATACAGCAGTTCATGAGAAAAAAACAATCTGGTGGTTTTAGTGGATGATTAGTCCATATGAATTAATAGTGTGATATGGAAGTCAAAAAAAGCTAATACAAGCTTAGAATGTGTAAAGAAAAACACAGTACCCAGGATTAAGAAGATGATGGCTCAGCTGTTTTCTGCTCTACTCAAATCACATTTAGAATTTTGTGCTTAGTTCTAAGACCTACATTGAAGGAAGGACATTAATAAGTTAGACATGGTTCAGAAGAGGGCAACCAAGATGGTTCAGGGCTTCAAAAGCATGCTATATGAATACATGTTAAAGGAACAAAGTATTCTGGAGAAGATAATGTATGATAGCTGCTTTCAAGAGCTTCAAAAATGATTATGTGGAGAGACACAGGCAACCTAGAGGAGCAGAGAAGCACTCAGCTAAATTCTCCCAAATTCCCCTCCTAACAACTCTAAAATAATGTCTCTAATTGAATTCTGGAGGAGCACAACCAACAAAAGGTGGAGTGAAACAATTTTCCAGTTGAAAACAATTTAGGAGGTCAGCAGGAAAGGTCTGTCTCACCTGTTGGCTCTTCATTGGTGGCAGAAGCAGCTCTGGGGGCTCTAAACTCACAGGTGGTGTAGGGGTCAGACACTTGGTCAGAAGGAGATTTTAAGGGACTCTTTGCTCTCACTAGGTTAAGGACTCTCTCGCATTGCACATATAGAAAGTCACCACTCCCAATGTCAAAAAGAACAGCACTTGATGTTACAACAGCGGCCCTGGTGCTGGTTCCATGATGGAAAGCTGCTTGTGGGTGCTCACAGGGGACTAGAAACCCTGACCTCAGTTCCGAGACTTAACTCCAATCTCCTTCACTGGAGATCAGCAAAGGCAGGATAACTACTTTTCACATATGTGGTAGAGTGACTAGGTCTTTTCCTGTGCTGAGTTTCCAAAACTGTTAACTAGACTTTCAGTAATAATTATAAAATTTAGAAACATGTAAGGTGAGCTAAACATCTAACATAATGAGGCAAATTTTAACTTAGAGGTATCAAGAATTTGACAGCTTATATTCATGAATTGAATAGGGTTATGGAAGGATATACTTTAGGAAGAATAATTAAAACACATTCATTTTAGTAAATACACCAATTGGAGTGAAAATCATGATGAAAGTAATTTGAGTGAGGGTGAATTAAGGAGAAATGATAACTTCATGAGAGTACAAAGTGTGCCATATGACCAGAAGGAAGAAATGGATGATAAATTCAGAAAGCAGATAACATAGCAAAAAGACATGCTCTAGTAGAAGTAGAAAATTGCAATCATATGAACATCTGCCAGCAAAGTATGGCAGCTTACAAATTCTTTTGTCTCACTTTATCATAATGTCCTTCTTCAAATGTAGAGGAAACAATGACAGGAATTGTTACTGGGGACCTGATTCCAAAATGGGAGAATGTATTGCCAGATTAGAAATGACTAGGCTCATTCCCCAATTGATAAATTGTCACATGATATAAAGAGGCAGTTTTCAGAAGAAAAAAAATCAAAGCTATCTCTAGACATATGAAAAAATGTTCCAAAATGCTATTGATTAGAGAAAGCAAATAAAATGATTCTGAGGTACCACCTCACACCTAATAGAAATGACAAATGCTAGAGAGGTTGAGGGGGAAACAGGTATACTAAGTAATTGTTGGTGAAGCAGTGAGTGGTCCTATCATTCTGGAGAACAATTTGGAACTAGACCAAAAGGGTTATAAAACCATGCATACCCTTTGATTAAGCAATACCACTACTGGGTTTATATCCCAAAGAGATCAAAGAAAAAGGAAAAATTAGTTATATGTACAAAATATTAATAGCAGTTATTTGTTCTTTTGGCAAAGAATTGAAAATTGAGGGGATGCTCATCAATTGGGGAATTGCTGGACAAGTTGTGGCATACATTTCTGATGAAGTACCATTGTGTAATGGGAAATGATGGGGGGGGTGGCTTCAGGAAAAAAAAACATGGCAAGATTTATGTATGAAGTAATACAAAATGAAGTGAGAAGAACCAGGAGATCACCGTGTCATGTTGTAATGATGAACAACTGTGTAAGACTTGGTTATTCTGAGGAATATGATCCAAGACAATGCAAAAGGACCTCCAGAGAGAGAACTGATGACTTCCAAGTGCTAACTGAAGTATAATTTTCTCACTTTCTTTATTTTTCTTGCTTTTTTTTTGAAAATATGGCTAATATGGAAATGTTTTGCATGATTTCACATATAGAATTGATATCATATTTCTTGCCTTCTCAGTGGTTGTGAGAGGAGTTAAGAGGGAGGGAGAGAATTTAGAACTCAAAATTTAAAAAGAAAAGAATGTTTAAAATAAATTAGGAAATATTTTTTAAAAGTAGTGGCTAGGTATTATCATGTTATGTTTAATGACAGATAAGAAAAGAAAAGCCAGATATTGTATGATACACACTCTCTAGATTTAGAGTGTATGATTTTAAAATAATTCATAGAAATGATGGATAATATCTAATTGCCTGTCATCCATCAGAAGTCATCCCCAAGGAGAATGAAATGTTGTCTGGTTCAAATTTTTTGATAAAAACAAATAATTCTGATGAATAAAAATCAGTCCCTCCAAAGAGACCAATGTAGACATACAGGGACTTAATCAACAGCTTACCTTTTGAATGTTTGGGATTAAAAAAAAGTCCCCACAGTGGAAAATGAATAATTCCTCTCTTTTAAAAAAGGTGGCATAGTAGTGAAGGAATATTGAGAGGAATGCTCCCACTCAGTACAACTTAAGACTAGCGAAAAATTTTAAGGAAAACCAAAGGATATTTTCAATATGTTAGGGGAAATGGAAAGCACAATAGGAGAAAAAAAGCTGGCTCCTCAGAATAAGTACCAACAATAATAAAACAGCAATATCTCACTTTATATAGCAATTTAAAGTTTACACAATGCTTTGTTCCCAAGAAATCTGTGAGATAGATGTATTATAGCCTCCTCCTTTTATTGATAAGAACAATAAGATGATGGTAATCGATGATGCTCAGAAGGCAAAACCCCTTGATTTCTAATTTGTTTCCTTTTCACTAGCAAGGAGAACAGTCTTCAAACTAAGAGGATAAAGTAAAATGCGAAAATTAACAATATGGTAAAAGATCAATGTAATGTAAGTTGGTTACATTAGTGAGTTCAGATTTTCAGGCTTGAATTAGAATGTGCCTTCTAAGCAGCTTCCAGAAGTCTTTGAACAACCATGGAAAATGGGACCTTTGGCAAAGGGCTACAAGAAGCTGTGATGTAATGATATTCAGAAAAACAAGAGGGCAGGGGAGCCTTTAAAGCATAGTCCAACATACCTGACTCAAATTCCTGACAGAATTCTAGGATGTATCATCAAAAGAACATTTTGTGAACATTTAGAGAAAGATGTGGAGCTAAGAGCCAGAATGGTTTCATCAAGAACAGATAAAGCCAGAACAGTTTAATTTCTTATTCCGACACTGCTATCAGATTTGTAGACCAAGGGCCTGCCACAAACATAACTACATTTCAGCAAGGTTTTACAAAAAAAATCTTTTATGCTATCATGCTGGACAAGGAAAGAGATATGGATTACAGGATACTACATTTTGGTGAAATTGGAACTGGTTGAATGACTTAACAGATACAAAGAAAAGTAATTTTAAAATTTATATCAACTTGGAGGATAGTCTCCAGTCAATTAATCTAGTGGTTTTTCCTTAGCTCTGTCATGTTCAATAATTTTATTAATTTTATATATATTTGTGTGCTTGTATATACAATTCTTATAAATATGTTCAGAAAACACAAAGTTAAGAGAGTTAGCTAATATTAAGGCTTATAGAACCTCCCCAAATACTTGATTGGACAGAAAAATTTTCTGAATCTACAATGATGAAATTAGATATGGACAAAGATAAGGTCCTTAACTTGGGTTAAAAAAATCAAGTGCAGAAGTACAAAATAGGGGACAGGAAGATGAAAAGGAACTGGATCCTATGTAAATAAAATGATCATGATTGTTC
This sequence comes from Potorous gilbertii, assembly GCA_028658325.1. Taxonomy (NCBI): domain Eukaryota; kingdom Metazoa; phylum Chordata; class Mammalia; order Diprotodontia; family Potoroidae; genus Potorous; species Potorous gilbertii. Next base: position 127,669 of record JAQQSK010003843.1, read on the forward strand.
CTGAAAAGATGAGAAATTGGAGCACCCTCCTTTCTCTGCAAAAAGGGAAGAGCAAAGATATATTTGAATATATTGCCAAAGTTCATGTTCCTATTAGTTTTGCTAAACTACTCTTTTTTCACTGCTCTTAAAAATGTTACGAGGATGGCACGTTGTATAGAAAAGGGGAAAATGATATTTCAGAAGTGAAGGTGATATATAAGGATAAAAATATAAATTTTGAATTAAAAAGCACAAAATGAATTGGGCATGTCTATATAAGAGTTGTAAATATGTTTCTTCCTTCTAGGTTCTTTAACCTGTGTATTAGTAGAACCTTCAGGTTATTCATCCATTATCCCTAGCTCTCAGTGCCTGACTGGCCCATCTCCTCCTCTGATCATGTACTCTTCACAGGTGATATCTTTTATACTACCTCTTATGCATGAGCCCTCATTAATAATATATTGTAACCTACTTATACCTACTGTATGTAGCTCTTTATTGCCCTTTGGGTCACCTAAAATTCTGATACTTCAGAAATTGTGGGGTTATGTGATTTCATACCCATATAAGCCTCACTAGCAGGCTATTGGCATTTAAAAAAAGATGACTTTTTATTTCAAAGAGTACCTAAATATCAGTGAAGGTGCTATGATATTTCCCAAATATAATCTAGCCATACTCTGAATACAACCAAAATTGTACTGACAGAGAAATAGATAGTGTCCAGAAGAGGAAGGCAGCAACTTTATTGTGCTCTGTCCTTGACAGATGATTTCTGGGGGTTATTTAGTTCAGGTTTCATAGTTGTATTTGAGGTAGAACAAATTAGAACATATCAAAGGACAACCCTGATGGTCACGATGATTAAACAACCTATCAAATGAGAATTGGCACCTGGAAGGTTTGAGCGATAGTAGATAAATATGGATAGAAATGACAGCTATCCAAGTATTTGAACTATGTCTCATGGAAAACTCTCACTGTATATGTGTATTGTATATGTATAGGAAAATGCTTGGTAAATATGAGCTGCTGTGGTTTACATACCTCTATGATGCATACGTACATATGTATTTATTATGAGGATATGCATGTTTGCATATATGTGTACATGTATAGCAGTTTATTTTACAGAGAATTTTCCATTTCACAAACTTTCTTCTTCACCATAATCCTGTGAGGTAAGCAATTCAGGGAATTTTATATCCATTTTACAATATGGAAATTAAAGCTCAGAAAAATTAAATAACTTGTCAATTGTCATCTAATCCCTAAGTGTCACATCTGTGACTCAAATCCAGGTAATCTTCTCAGAACCTTGTACAATGTTTTAAACATAATAGGGGCCTCAACAAATGTTTGCTGAGTTGAATTAATTAGTGGTGTGAGCTGTGAGCTTCCTGGATGAAAAGGGCAATATGCATTTAAAGTCATGATACACAGCCATCATGTACATCTAATCAATCAAAACATTACACTGAGGGTAAACTCTTTGCTAAAAATGTGGTAAGTACCATTGGGCAGAATTGTGGGGAGGGAAGTAAATGTGCCTAAAAGCATGTCTATTTTGGATGTTGTCCTTCATGTTCAGAGGACCAAAATGACCTTGCTATGTCCGGGTCAAGGTACATGGTATCTGAGTGTGGCTGATCAGGAGCGTAGAAGGCTCTACCACAGGTCAGGAACAGATAGTCTGTTTGAACAATGGAGGTGTCTCTAAATTTGCACATTGCATATTTCTTTTGAGCTAATGAATCTCATATTTCTTTGAGTTTTGCTTCTGGAGCACAAAGCCTTCTCTGATATGGATACACCATACTGGGCAGTATTGTGCCACTGTCTCCCATGTCTCACAATTGATTCCAAAATTGTTCAGTGAGACCTTGAGAATGTCTTTGTATTATTTCTTCTGACCTCCGTGTGAACACACGCAGAAAGACCAAGAATACATAGGTATAATCCTCTGGGATGTTACAGAATAGTTTAGGGGTAGAAAACAGACAGATAGACACACACACACACAAAGTCTTAGGAATACAAAACAATAAATAACATGTACAAATTAATACAGTGAAAATTGAGTATATAAATGATGAAGGGACAAAGAATAAGATAGAATAGTGCAATATACAAGAAAACAGGAGGTATAAATACCCACTAGAAGACAAGCTGGAGAAACCAAGTGGAACTAAAATTCATGATTATATTTAGTGAAGTGAAAGGGTTCACTGTAAATATTCATTCCAAGGAAGATCAGCAGAGTCACTGTCAGTTCTTACTATGGAAAACAAATGTGCTCAGACTCTAGATACTAGGGCTTATATTCTTTTTCTCCTCATCTGTCATTCATATGAATTTCCTTTGAGCCTGACAGAATTAACCAATCCATCTCAGGGTCCATTTCATCATGTCTTTTTCACTGACCCCTCTAGGTCTGGTCAGAGAGTCTCTGAGAAAATGTGATATTAATAACTTCTGGAATGAATTGAGTACTGGGTTGAATTATTCTTTTTTTCCTCCTAGGTGATGGAGCACAACTGGGATATTATCTTTTGTGAGTTTTTTTTTCCACTTTCCACTTTTGGTGGTAGGAAGGGTAGCTCTACTTAATCAGTGATTAAGTAGTAATATGGTTGATGTCTGAAGAGACCAAAAGGAATCTGAATGTTCACTGATACCTGAGAATGGACCTAGAATTGGAAAAAAGGCAAATGAAATTTACTCTGAGAGCCTCAGATGGTTCAATGCCAACTTAGTGGAGAGGGGCAGGACTGGGGACAGTAGATAATAGACAACATCACTTTTTGGGCAGGGTGGCCAGAGTGGAACCAGTATGCTAGAGAACAGGTTTCACGCCTGATGAATCAGAAGGTTGAGTTGGGCAAGGGAAACTTGAGCTGGAAAATGACTTAGCAAATCTGAGAAGCACCCTGGCTCCCATGAAGAATGTTCACCAAATCACAGAATCTGAGAGTTGAAAGGGACCTCTGTCTGTAGCCATCCAGTCCAACCTTGGTAGGAAAGGCATCTTCACTGTGCCAGAACATTTTATTCTATGTTCACTTCCAACTACCTGATACCCTAGCCTTTATAATTCTGGTATTATATTCCCCTTTCAGGAAGGCCTAGAAAACATTATCTTGCTACGTGAAGCATGTAGTGACCTTCTTACCCCCCACCCCCTTTATTCGATCCCTTACCAAATTTGTGTGGATCACATATATGTCCCCTTCTGTCCTCTGGCATAATTGTTATCCTGTACAAGGGCTTTAATCTCTTCAGGCCTAGACTTCAGCCTTCTATCTGATCCCTTTGACTCAAGTCTCTTACTACTCTGGTACATTCTCTATTCTGCTGCCAAAGTGATTTTCCTAAAGCACTAGCCTGACCATGTCATGTTCCTGTTCAATAAACTCCAGTGGCTTTCTATTTCCTGTAGGATCAAATACTAAATCTTCTGTTTGGCTTTTAAAGCTCTTTATAACCTAGTCCCTTACTACCTTTTTCAGTCTTTTTTGCATTTTTCTCCTCTTCAAGGACTCAATAATTCATATATGCTCTTGCTAATTCACATATATCCTTGGTATTTCTTGCACAGGATACTCCAAGTCCTGACTGGCTGCCCCCACACCTCTGTCTCGTGGCTTCTCTGGAATCCTTCACATCCCACTTTCTGCACGAGACCTTTCTTGGTCCTGTCTCGTCATTACTTGTGCCTTCCTTCTAAGATTTCCTCCCATTGACATGAAATATATTCACATTATTGGTTTGCATGTTGTTATTCCTACTAGAATTGGAACTCCTTGAGAATAGGGACTTTTTCCCTTTGTCTTCCTACCTTCCTTCCTTCCTTCATTTCTTCCTTCCTCCCTCCCTCCCTCTCTCCCTCTCTCTCTGTCTGTGTCTCTCTTTTCCCCAGAACTCATCCCAGTGCCTCATATAAAGAAAACAGGAGCAGTAGCAGTAGAAAAAAGGGAAAAACAGAAGGTGATACAAGTACAGAGCACCAAGACATATTGGCAGAGGCTGAAAAAGAGGAAAAGTAATTAGTGACAGAGTATGATAGATGTCTGAGCCCAGAGAGCAAAGCAGGAAGGGTTTGTTCCTCAGTCAAAGGATTTAAGATCATCAGACCCTCAGAAAACATTAAGACAGAAATGTACAAGAGCCCCAAGGCAAGGATCATCTCTAGAAGATGATCTAGACTATGTAACATGCTGAATATCTCATCTTTCCAGGGACCAAATTCATCCTAGAACTAACCCCAATACCTCTGCAAATTAACAAAAGAATAAGTCACCCTCTTTTCTCAGTAAAGCTGTGCTTCTATGTCATGGACCACTACACTAAAACATTCATTCTCAGTATCCCATAAGAATTGGAAAAGGCCATGCCCCATAAAACCTATCAATAGAAGCCTCTGATGGAGATGAATTATAGTTTACAAATGATTAAAATACGATTAACGATGATAGAAAAGTACTTGAGGCTCTGATAGAAGAATGGGGGAAATGAGAAGTTATCAGAACCTTCCGAGTCTTAAGCACTTGTCAGTTCTTGTTTGAAAAAAGTGCATTAGCTTCATCCAATATCCATCTAACCTTTCTACTCTCCCTTGCTCTGTTTCCCTGGCAACCATTTAAAAGTGCTGGAAAAGGCCCTGCTGTCTTTTTCTTTTCTTTTTTTTAAAAAAAGGCAATGTTCTTAAGAAGCACTCTCTTTCTTGAGGATTCCTCCCCCTTTCCCATCACCTCTCTTCTGTGGCTCTCACAGGTATCTTCATCTCCAGAACTACCTCACCTCAAATGTGTGACTGTGAATTAAGAGGTAATTAGATGGGTGTTAGGGACAGGCAAAAGCTGTCTCTCTGAGTCTGTGGTTAGGCATTCAGGGGCCAGCTGAGAGGTGTACTGATGAGGGCAGAAGACTTCTTTGAGTAGAAATGTGGCAATCAAAGCTTTCATCAAGGAGTCCAACCTAACTTCAATCCTCCAATCTCCAAAAGAGCATGGTTGCAGAGAAAGTGACATTGGTTGCCAGGTGCTCCATGATGGGAAATATCCCCTGACATAGTCAGACATGTGGGTGGGCCTGACCTCTGTTCTTTCTGTAAGGAGCCCCTGGAAAGGCTTCAGGAAGAAGGCAGAGGTAGAGGGGCACAGCTAGATTCACAATCTGATTTCTCTCAGGTTTTCCATTAACAGGCTACATCTTGTACCTGTAATTCTTGGCCTCCTAGCTCAGACAAACAAGGAATCCTGTAAAATAACACATTACCTCCTCCCTTCCTGTCTTTCTCCAAGCAAAAACAGCAGCTAACAAAGGTCAGAACTTAAAGCTGTCATTAAGCACCCTTGAGCAGTCTGCTAGGAAGGGATTATTTCTTCTGTATATACAGACATACCCTTAGATATGTGCAAATAATTCTGTATCCTTGCTGGCCCTGTTTGCATCCTAAGATGACCTAGGTCATAGAATCCTAGAGCTGAAAGGAACCTTTGAGAAGGTGCAGCCTGGCCATCTCCTTTTGTTGATAAGGAAACAGACTCAGAGAAGAGTCATTCTTCCAGGGTCACACAAGTACCTCCTGTCTGGAATAGAACTCAGATCACTTAGGCTTTAAAATATTACCAATAAGGTACCAACTGTCATGCAGAGATTCTTGAATTGGTATTTGTCTGTCAAGGTCACCCAGGAAAAGAATGCTTAAAAGTCTTCTGTCTAGTGTTAGATCTCTTTAAGTCATTTATAGATTCTTTGCCCTTCCCAATAATACTGGTCTCCACAAATTATGTTGAAGGCTTATATGACAAGAAAAAAAAGATGGGGGCATAACATTCAAGGGGCAGGCAGAAATGAATGAGTATTATTTGATAAATAGATTTTGGTATGTAATGTGATAGGCTATTCATGTGTCATAACAAAGGTGAATATGACAAATACAGAGAAGCATGGGACAACTTGTAGGAACTAATGCAAAGATGTTCAGCAGAACCAAGAAAAGAGAATGCAATAACTACAACAATGTAAATCAGAAGGAAAAACAAAATATTAAAATTGAATACCGTGAAATTATAATGACCAAGGTTGGCCCTACAAGACAGGGAAAGGGAAAGCACCATCCACGTCTCTTTGCAAAGGTGGTGGGACTGTGAGTATACAATACTCCATAAGATGAAAGACTTTTTTGATATATTTGTTAATTCTACTGGATGGTTTCATCTTCTTCTCTTTCTATTATTTGTTATAAGGAATGGTTCTCTGGGATACACTGGAAAATATAAGTGATGAAAAAGTAAAAGATTAATTAAAGTTAATTAGTATTTTAATTTTAAAGTCCTTAGTTTTATGTTTTATTATTATTTTTATTTATTGACTACCTTGTGAGAAATATAATAGAAGTGTAACTGTAGCAGGAGTGGGGAACCTACAGCCATGAGGCCACATGTGGCCCCCCTTGGACTGAATCCAAACTTCACAGAACAAATCCTCTTAATAAAAGGATTTGTTTTGTAAAACTTGGAGTCAGTATAAGGCTGCCCCAAAGGACCTAGAAGACCTCATGTGACCTCAAGGCCGTAGATTCCCCACTCCTGGACAGAGGTTTAAATGCACCAGAAATAATTCTAGAAATGAGATTCAATGGCAAAATGATGCATGTTGACAGAAATATCTCTTAGAGATCAGAGAAGGAAAAGATTAACATGATCTGGAGTAGTCAAAGAAGGCTTGTGGAGGAAGTAAGCCTTTAAGGTTAGAGTGAAGATTTTGATAGTCAGGAAAAAGCAGGGAGTCAATTCCAGGTCTGGAGAATGGGGGTAAACAAAGATACAGGGAGAAGATAAGTCTGGAAATTTCTGGGTCCTGTAACAAGTGAGTAAAAAGAATTCTAATTATAAAGGAGTAAGAAATGACCATATCACAGAAAGCCTTGAAAAACAAAATGAGGAGTTTGAATTTGAAGCTAGAGTGTTAGATTCAAGTGATTTAAAAACCAGGAAGATCTTCAAAGATCTTCAGTGGTCTCTCCAAAGGTCTTTAGAGATGCTCCAATCCTTTCATTTTACATATTAAAAAAAGTGAGTATCAAAGAAGTTAAAGGACTTGCCAAGGGTCACATGGCAAGTTAGCTTAAGCAATTGAAAATACTTTTATTTTGTTTTGTTTTTATCAGATTTTATCTTGATGATTTCCCAGAATGGTTGTGGTAGAGAGATGAGAATAAGGTGATTATGAAAAGGGTAAAGAACAAAAAAGAACTACAAAGAACTGAAAAAGTTCATAAAGCTCAAAAGGTCCAGCTCCCTCATCTTAGAATGGGGAAACTGAGGAACAATGAGGTTAAACCATATATTTAATTTCACCCAGATTACAAGTGTCAGACTTGGGATTGGATGCCATATCTCCTGACTCAAAGTCAAGCTAGGGCTCTTTTTACCACACCATTTTGAGTTACTTGTTCTAGTTTACATCCTTTTCATGGTGATGCAGATTAAAGAGAAACAGAGGAATACCAGAAAGGAGAGGGAAGGATGATAATGAGATATTAAGGTCACTAGAATAACCCAGATAATAAGAGGAAAGTAGTAGCTCTATCAAGACGAATTCTTTCACTGAGGTAGATTACAACAGATTCATGGAGGGTAAAAGATGCCATCTTGATGATTCATTGATATAACTTAAATGACCAGCTGAAAAAGAGCTGTCTATAGGAAATCCATTCCTATTTATTGTAAAATGCTATTTTTAGTCTTCACTGTATACATCACAAAAATGACTGGGGAACCACAATATAGGGGGTCTAGTCAGAACTGTTGTAATTGGTCAGATGTTTTAGTTGTGTCTGACTCTTTGTTACCCATTTAGGGTTTTCTTAGCAAAGATGCTGGAGTGGCTTGCCATTTTCTTCTCCAGCTCATTTTACTAATGAGGAAACTAAGGCAGACAGGATTAAGTGACTTGCCCAGGGTCATACAACTAGTAAAGGTATGAAGCCGGATTTTAACTAGGGTCTTCCAGATTCCCGTCCTGGAACTCTATCCACTGTACCATCTAGCTTCCCCTAGTTCAGAATAAAAATGGCGAATTCTCATCAACCAGAGTAGGAACTAGAATGCAACATTAGAAAAAGAAGCTGAAATGCAGTGGCATAGTGTTAACATGGCTGGGGAACGAAGAAATTCTTGCATCCCTTGTTGGAAAGTGATTCCGGTCTTATTTGCTCAACAGGAGTTAGGGAAGGATTATCTCACATGTCTTACTCCATCATTCCTATGGCCTGTGGAGGCTACAGACTTTCATAAGAAGCTTTGGGAACTAAAAAGTTATGTAGAGGTCTACAACAAATTCATTCTCAAGTATGACAATTTAACTATAAGTCATAGATAGTGAAGAATCAATCATATGGTTTCCTTGTATAAGACTTAAACCTCTAAGAGCTTTTCCTTTCACTAACACATATCCACCCTTTCCTCTAATGGTATGTCTTTTCCTAATTCTTTATCAAATCAAGTAAGGGAGAATTTTTTAAGTTCCTACTATGTGCTAAGTCCTAGGGATACAAACCATCATTATAGCCCATCACATTTGTTCTTTCTTCATTTTTCACACCCTAGATCCCTACTTTTAGAGATGTGACCAAAAGATTTGGTTCCTGAGAGCTTAGTGTGTAGAATTATAATTTTCTGGCCTTCAAAATGATAAAAATACTCTGACACAAAACCTCAGTGGTTCCTTCTATAAAAATGAGGAAAGCACTTCTTGATTACAAAGTACTTAGGAATGATCAAGTAAAGATAAAGGTAAACTATTCTGTGAAGTTTAGCATTTAGTCTCCCCAATTTACAGTCAGGGGTAGAGAAGGTAAGTAACTCTGAGCTATTAAGCTAGCTAATCTTCTGAGCTCACAGATTTTTATTTTAAATGTTTTGTCCCCAATCCTTTGGAAGTATGCATTCTGGAGAGGGGAAAAAAACTGGTCAGTATTTTATAACACCAGACTGTGGTGCTGTATGACAGTCAAACTGGGGTGTCATAGGTGAATGGAAAACAGCCTCTTCTCCTCAACATCTATACTTGTGACTACAACATCAGAGAAACTCATTTTCACAAAAGAAAAGCCCCATAACATTATCTCTGCATTTCAGTGGACAGATTGGGAATTAGGCACACAGTAACAATTCCACACATACACAGAGTTTAAAAGCCATACTACACTACAGAATCACATTCTCTCTAGAGACAAGATTCTGACAATGAGCAAACGGATAAATAGCTCCAGCAAAAGATGTACAAGAAACAAAGAAGCTTTGGGTGTGATCAGGCAGTGTGTGTGCACAGGGGAGGAGTGTTTTTGTGCAATTGGGGTGATGGATTGGTTGTGTTAATTAATTGTGTATTTTGAAGTTTGTTACCACTTCACACCAAGCATCTCCTTATAATAAAAAAGGAAGCAAAACAAAAACCCTAATCTAATATTCAACAAACATTCTGCACCCAAACAGCACATCTTTGTCTGAAACCTTAGTTCCAAGAACCACTTACAGGCTTTCATCAACACATTATAATATTAATCAAGTCTCATAATGCAGAGTGATTTGCATGCCAACAAATATATTTACACTGTAAATTGTTTGTTGAGGAGCCTCGTAGAGAAATGCAATTCACTGCCATTGAACTGAATAGTCAAGAAAAAAAGAAAACACCCAAACTGGTGGGAAAGAAAGAATCTGTGAATTCCATCCCCCGGAGTCTTGGGTAAAAAAAAAAGAAACCTTGAGCATTCCATCTGAATCTTTGCAAAGAACCTAGCACCAAACTTCTTAGTGCTAAAAACAAATTATTTTCAAAGGGTTCAGATGCACTTTTCTCCTTACTCCCACCTGTGCTTGAATGTATGTAGGTATCCAAACTTGGAGAAGAAACAGATGCCAGACTCACATCACTGTTGCCTAGGTCCAGAGATAAATTTGGATACTGGGCCAGGGGGAGTCATGTAGAACAAGAGAGATGATCGTTTTAAGGACCTTCTCTACTCTAGTTCCCTAGGGAGTTTGTGGCATATGGCATTTGTGGGGAATGGACCATCTTGTTGAAACACTGGATAGTAGCTTCAGGGCTGTAATGAGATAGAGAAATGTGCTGAGAGAGCACTTCCTTCTCAACCCCTTTTCAAGACTAATGAGCTTGGAGAAGTCTCCAAAATAGGCCAACATGACTAATAATCCCAGAAATGTATTAGGCTGAATTTACCCTAAGAGCAAACCATTTTACAGATACTGTTTCATTCATCTTCACAATACTCACGTAAAGAAAGTATAGGCATAGATATGTTCCTCTGCCTCCCCCCCTCCACCACCACCATTCAGGGCCATCTGTTTGGATGGAAGAGAAAATAATGGAAATCTTGAGGTCTAATCCTCCCCTTGCCACCAATTAACTTGCTGTGTGGTCTTGAACAAGGTACTTAATCTCACTGCCCCTCCTTTCAAAAAATCCATAAACTAATAGAGTTGGACTAGACTAGTTATATAACCTCTTTCTACCTCAGTTTCCTCTATTCTAAAGCAAAGATATTGGCAATATAACAATAGCAAGGGGCTGTTATCAGCACCTCCCTCGCAGGGTTGTGAGCATGAAATAGGATATCATTGTGATGTGCTTCAAACATTGTAGTAGGCACTTAAATGTTTATTTCCTTATTTCCTTATGGTCTGTGTTTCTTAATATTTTTATTTGTGTCAGAGCCTAAGGAATGAGATACTTGTTTGCCATCCTGTTTGAATCAGTATAATACTGAAGACTAGAATCTAGTTTATTCATTCATTTGTTACTATTATTCAAATTATTAATTCAATAAACATGTTCTCTCTCCATGTGAGACGTTCTACTAAATAGAATTGTGTGGGAGTCAAAGCTGTGAGAAGATCTATAAATTCATTCACCTTTTACTCAATATTTGTTACATGTACACCACTGTGGTAGGTGTTAAGAAGGTCACCATGAAGAGAGTGAACGTCACCATGGAGTCAGGAAAGAGTGGACGGCAAAGACCCTGAATTTAGATTCATGAAGCACAGGTTGGAATTCAGAATATATTTATTACCTATGTGACTATGAGCAAGTAATTTAATTCTCTCTAAAACGTAATGTTCAGATCCCTCAATTTGGGATAGCTGAATGAAGAAAACACCCTGTAAATTTTAAAGGTTCTTAAAAATGTGACCTGATTAATAAGATATATAGTTCCTACCATCCAACAGCTTACAGTCTACTAGTTTTTATACTGCAGGAATATAAATAAGTATAGATACAGTGACAAGCCTCAGTTTCCTCATCTGTGAAGCTGTGGTTGGATTAATGAATCGCTGAAGTCTCTTCCAACTCCAGTTCTATGAGACTAATGATAACAAGATGTTTCTAATTTAAGGGAAGAGGCACAGTTAGCATTCTCAGAAAGGCTAACTGGTCGTTATTTCTTCCTGTGAAAACAAAGCCTACATCAAGATCCTATGCCAGTCTGTGACATAGTTACCTAGGTCCAATTTGGGACATATTACAAGACAAGTAGCTGGTCAGCTACACCAAGACTTCAGTTTGACCTGAGTGGAGCTGGCACCTTAGGGATTATGCTGTTTTTTTATACTGAGGAGGAAACAAAAAAACTAGTACTTTTGCTAAATACACTTGGGTTAAGCAAAGCTGAGACCCCTTTGAAGATATCAGTCATAAGAGAACTAGGTAGGGATATACAAAGACTTTGGTAACATTCCTCTGGCTTGCTGAGGTTATACTTAGGGTTTTATCAGTCACTTCAACTGTTTCTCTCTGCTTGTTGTCTCTTCCCTATTCTCTCCCCAATTATTGAACAGGTCTAGATTGATCAGACTACCCTCATGAAGGTAGAAGATCAGTACCAAAGGAGAGATAGATGCAAAGTGTTTAGAAGATCAGTACCAAAGGAGAGACAGATGCAAAGTGTTTGGACGGTACACAGAAAGGAAAGGTGACTTTCACCCGGGGCAGTCAGGAAGTGATTGGCTCTTACCGTGGAGGAGAGGGGATTTCAGACAGTTCATGAAAAGTTAATGGGGTTTCTTTTGCTAAAGTGTGACCAACCTCCCCATACTTTCTTTCTCCTCTAAATAGAATTGAAAAGAATATTTCAATGATTGTAATTGCTTAATTTGTGTAAATTCCTGTCTTCCAGACAAACTGAACTGCTTAGTAATTATTACCTAATTTTGTTCTGTCCTTTCCTGCCTTGGTGCATTCACTTAAACTCTATCTCCTTGCCTGAAATAAACTTTCTTCACAAAACTGACAGTTGAATGGACTTGGAGGCTCACATCCCACTTTCTATGAAGTGCTCTGTGGTTCCTCCAGAAAATGTGAACTCTTCTTGCAGAAATGTTCCCAGAGCATTTTGTCTTGATTTTTCTTTTTTCTTCAGATTTTACCCTAAATATGCCCTTCTCAAGCTTTAATGAGGGAAAGGAAGAATTTGCTCTCACCTTCGAATTCCAAGAAATGAGCACCCTGCTTTCATGTATTTATATGATTGCAGAGAAGAAGTATGATTTCATCAGCATGAGAACTCACTCCATCAATGCCGATTGTAGCCCATCTATTATGACTTAGTAGTAATCTCCGTATGGGTCAAGAAGAACTCTGAAATTTAAGTACCTTGTTTAGAACTACAAAGTTTGTGAAGTTAATGGTGGCATTTGGACCTAGAATTTCCTGACTTTAAGGCCAAGACTCTATCTACCCAATCATAGTCTCATTTTTTTCAAATAGAAGGTATTATTTTTTTTATTGAACTGAATTCTGTTTTTCAATATTTTTTGCCAATTGAAACTTTATGTTTTATACTTTGTTACTAAAAGGCAAGGGAAGAAGAATGATATAAGTCAGAAGATACAGTTTCTGTTTCGATCCCTGTGACTTCAAACAAATCTCTCTGTGCTTTCATTTTCTATCCATAAAATAGATTGAAATATCTTTTCTAATGTTATATAGCTATTTTGAGGTTTATAGATTCATTCAAAGATGTAGATCTTATGTATCCTCAGGAATCATCCAGTCCAACACTACACTTTAAAGAAATTGGAGCTCAAAGAATTTGTAACTTGCCTGTGGTCAGAAAGTTAGTTATGTCTGTAAGTAATTTAAGAGCTTAAAGACAGCATACAGATAACACAGAGTATTTTTGTTGTGTCATTTCAGTCATGTGCAACACTTCATGACTATTTTGGGGTTTTCTTGGCAAAGATAATGGAATGTTTTACCATTTCCTTATCTAGATCATTTTAGAGAGGAAGAACTGAGGCGAACAGGGTTAAATGACTTGCCCAGGGTTACACAGACAGTAAGTGTCTGAGATTTGAACTGAAGAAGATGAGTCTTCCTGACTTCAGACCTAGCAGTCTACACACTGGGCCACCTAGGTGCATATCAGGTAATAAACAATTACATGTCAGATGATCCTCATTAACTTGGAGAAAGAGCACTATCTTCCAATTGGGATGTGTTCAGAGTCATTCCCCATAAGGAAAGCATGTATGATAGGTTATTCATTGTGTGATCCTTAGGGGTAGAGGGCTTTGCTGAGGGAAACCAAATAGATGTTTATGATAAAATCAAGAAAAAGAACCATGATTCCAACTTAGCTAAAGAAGGGAAGAAAATGATCTTTTAACTGGAGGTCCCTGGAGATTTCTTGGAGCCTGTTTGAAAGGAGAATAGGTTTGAGCTGAATTACAGAAGGAGAAAATAAAAATTCCTAAGAATTATAGCTATCCCAGAGTGATATAGGCTTCCTTCAGAGGTAATGGGCTCCTCCCATCATTTGAAGTCATCAAAGTCAAATCTTGATTGCCAATTATCAGGTATTTTAAAGAGTATTCCTGATCAGGTATGACTAGGTGGCATTTGATATATCTTCCAATTCTAAGTCTGTGATTTGGTGAAATAGGCAATCAGGAATCTGCGTGCATGTGTGCATGTGTGCGTGCATGCGTGCGTGCATGTGTGTTTGCATAGACACAAGCATGTATGTGTGGGGGAGGACTTGGGGAGGGGAGTATAGTAAGTGGAGTTTCTTTGTAGTTAGTTGCTGTGTTCCTAAGATGACTCAAATCTATGTTCCTACCTCCTTTCTGCTGTGGAGAGTGGGACAGTGTCCTTGCATCAGTTGAGTGGATTTCATTATCTGCACTAATGGCCCTCTCAATTAGCATATACAGTTGGGAACTGATTGTATAACAATGGTGATTATTATTGGGGACTGTGTCTGTGTACAATACCCACCCTGGCACTATGCCTATACAAGTAATTAATCATATGGATGATGATGGTGATGACAATTACAAAGATTTTTTTTGAAAGGCCAAGACAGAATTAGATTTGGTGCATCTATTATGAAGGATCAATTCATGAAATTAAGGCAAGTTAGTATTGTAAAGAATCTTTAAGATCCCCCAGTTTTGCCCCCTTCATAATGTGGAAGATGAAAGTGAAGCCCAGAGAGGGGGAAGGAACTTCTCCAAAGTCACACAGTTTGGCAAGATTATGGTCAAAATCCTCTTTCTGCTATTTTTGGGCTCTTTGCACAACAGCATGCTGCTTCTCCACTCTAGTACAGTCTTTATCCTATGGTATTGTCATACAATGACTACCCTCAGTACAGCCCTGCTTCCAGTCATGGGTGATATCATAGACTCAGCATTGTGCTGTAAGGGTGAATATTTTTATATAATAAACTAGAACCATTAGGTAGCAGAGGGAAAAAATAAATGGGGGGAGGGATGGATGGAGAAAACCACATTTGTCTTTATATTAAAGTGTTCTTACTGCTGGTGAAAAGTGTCCCTTTTTAGCACTGGCACAAAGCCTACCCTAACTAAAGACCATATTCTATAGCTACTGCCTGAAATCTATTGCATTTAGTTACAGTATTCTTACATTTTGCTTATTCTTTTTTTGCTAATTTTTTCTTAAAACATGATATAGAAGAAAATGGACTGAAATATGAGCCTGGCCACCTGATCTAGGTCACTCTCTTCCATTTGATAGTTTTATGATGTCACACACATTCCTTTGTCTCTTTAGACCTCAGTTTCCTTATCCATAAAATGATCAGGTTGGGATGGATAACTTCTAAGATCCCTTTTAGCCTTAATAACCTATGACATAACCCTCAAAATAATGAAGTTGAGAAACCAACTTATCCTGTGGCAATCAGGCCAACAAACATAATATCCTCACATGGCATGTTCTTAGCTGGTGGCTACCAGGACTCCAGGACTCAAAGGGACAGCAAAAAGGGCTGCTACAAAGAAATTAAAATGAGTATTTCAAGCTGATCCTCTAAGCTGCTGGATAGCTGATTAGCAGGAAGCATTGATCTTCCCACACAGAGATGTTCTAAAGGGGAGGTAAAAGAAATAATAGGAAAGGGAAAGAAATACCTCTTATCAACTCTTCTCTGGTATTGAGCTCTGAATGAGAAACTGATACTGTAATAGTGATGGCTCAGAGCCAGCCTTAGGCAAAATTTCAGAGTAGGTGGAATTTGTCTTCAAAATCCCTCCCACCTCTACCATCAGTGCCCTTCTGCTCCCTGCTGGCATACACAGGACTTGTCCTGTGTCCCATTCATTCATATTTCCTGTTGATTAATAAGAAGGTTTTTATTAAATAATGAGATATATTTTTGCAATGACCAATATGGTTCTTTTTACCTAAGATACACTCAATAAAAGGTTGTTGAATTGAACTGAATTAACTGTGTAATCCACCTCCCAGGGATATTAGCATTTCACAAGAAAATATCTCTAAGATTGAAAGGCCTTGAAACACCAAAAGAATAAACCTATAATGGCAGAATGACACGATTTTCCCCTGAGGACCAAGCGAATTATAGCTTCCAAAGTGATTTTCCTCATGTCACCACCCTACTCATTAAATTTTGGTGGCTCCCTATTACATCTAGGATCCACTATAACATCTACAATTTAGCATTTTTAAGTTTTAACAACCTGACATCAATGCACCTTTTCAGCTTTATTATACATTACTACCTTCCAATACTCCACAATCTAGCCTACTGATCTCCTTGTTGAGCAAACAGGACATAACATGAATTGAGCATACCTTATGTCATGAATGCTCTCATGCCTCATGTCTAACTCTTAGAATTCCTGATTTCCCCCGCATCTGCCCTGAGGTGTCTATTGTTGCATAGCTTGCTTGCATCTTCTTTTTCTGTGTTTTTCATACCTCTATAAATGTTATTACCCCTATTAGAATGTAAACTCTTTGATGAAATGGATTGTTTAGCTTTTGTCTTTGTGTCCCCAATGCCAACTAGGAGACACAGTGGATAGAGCACCTATTGCCTAAATGAAAACAGTGAAAGAAACAGGCATCTCTGTCAGGAAGACTCCTCTCCCTGGATTCAAATCCAGCCTCAGAAACTTACTAACTGTGATTCTGGGCAAGTTACTTAACCCTGTTTGCCTCAGTTTCCTCATCTGTAAAATGAACTGGAGAAAGAAATGGCAAACCACTCCAAAATCTTCACCAAGAAATCCCCAAATGGGGTCATAAAGAGTCAGACACAACTGAAATGACCATATGACAACATCGTCAGTGCCAAGGACAGTGACTGACACCGAGTAAGCCTTTACTAAAAGTGTGTTAATTGTATGACCATGCAGGGAAGTGTCCCTTCCTCCCCAGTTCTTGAATCCTACCTTTACCTCTTTGAATCCCTAGCATCAAACCCTAGTAAGCACCACTTTCTATATCTTTCCTAATTCACCCACCTTAGTACCACACTCCACCAAATAGCTTTGTATTTATTTTTTTAGATACTGTGTTTTTTTCTTCTATATGTACATATTGCCTCCCCTGATAGAATGTAAACTCTTTGAAGGGAAGGATTATTTTTGCCTTTGTATTCTCAGTGCCTAGCACATGATAAATGCTTAATAAAAGATGGATTCATTGCTCTGCCTGAGGGCACCTCAAGACAGCAGATTTTACCTTCCTAGTTATGAAGTTAATAAACACCTTTATGTGAGGAACTGGCCTGTTTCTCTGAATACGCAAGACAAAAGTTAGAAGCTAACACTCTTGCCCTTATTAGCAAGGAAATGGAAAGACAAGAGCTGGGAAATATACCTGGACATGGTTTCAAGAGGACATCTGGTAGAATAATTAGAATTGCCTCCACCTATTCCAACTATTATATTCCTATGGCGAATGCCGATGATATTATCAACATTTTCCATCAGAAAAAAATGAAATTCAGAGAAGTCAAATAAAAGGCTAGTGAGTTGTAGAACTTGGACCTTAGCCCTGTTCTTCCAGAGCTGAAGCCTACGTTCCACATTTCACTATGGGATGCTATCTGACATAGTCTATTATCTCCCATTTGAGACTCTCCATATCAGTACTCTTACATCTGTCATCTCTGATTCTGTTTCATGCACTGTGCATCCTTCCACCCCTCTTCCCTTTATGTTTGATTCATACCTGGCACACTTCTTCCGTAGAGGTCATTATTATCTGCTCCTTTTGCACAAACAGTACCCCATGATTGCAGTACACTTCCTCCTTATCTATTTCTTGAAATCCCTAGTTACCTTCAAATACTCAATACCACTTACTGCATGGAGTATTTCCTGATTGCTCCTGTCACTAGCATTCTCTCCTTCTTATAATGACTTTGTATTTTTTTTCATATATTTAGGATTTGTTTAGCTGATTATGTCATATCCCCTTAGTAGACTGTAAGTGCCTTGAGGCCAGACATTTTTATTTCTATTTCCCTAGCACCCAGCACAATATGTTGTACATAGTCGATACTTAATAAATATTTGGTTGAATTCTATCAAATTGAAATGCTGAAAACTTGCAAGTTGCTGGCCAGTTAATTAAAAAAAATCCTCCTACATACATATTCATATTGTGCATTATCATTCTTCAGCATGAAAGTAATTAATTAGACCTCTGCATTAACCCTTTGGGGGATAGGAGTGTTTATAGCAACTCACTTAAATTGCTAGTCTCCAGCCTCCTGGAAATAAGTGCAAAAAAGCATGTCCATTCCAAAAACGATGGAATGTCAGTATCCATTTCCTCTCCCACTAACTGTGGTCCAAATGGGAGCAGTGAAAGAAACAGTCATCCCTGCTTGGTTCTAGATTTCCAGGCAATTCCCCTTGAGCAGACATTGCCCTTTGTGAAGAATCATCATCAAGCTTTATGCTGCTGGCATCTGCATTCACTACAGCCTCTACTGAAGGCCCCAGAAATGTAAAGGGAACAGGTGGGTGGGATTCAGGGGGGAGGCTCCTGGGAGAAATTGGGGCACTGATGAAAGGGGCACTTTATTTGATAAAATTGTAAAGAGCAGCATGTACTGGAGAGAAAGAATCTCTGAGTAATAAATGTCAGGTTTATGAACAATTGAGCAGCTCTATTCCTGCCTGAAATTGCTCTTTAAGGTCAGGTCTATAAGTGCTCCCTTGGGTGACTGGACAATTCTGCTGGATGTTCCTGTGGCTGTTGCAAGCCTCTGGGGGATGGACAGGTGGTGATATGTGCCTGTGGCTGGTGCTTTTGAGAACTGGAAGGAAAAAACGGTGGTAAATACGCTGAGAGGTTTTAATAATCATTAAAAAAAAATCTCATCATAACATCAATAAAAGCCAACGATAGAGGCAGAGATAACATGGGTATTTGATGCCAGTACTTCTTTCATCTAGCTAGGGAAAATATCTGGCTTAGTGTAACAGGTTTTGCTTTATCTGAGCAGGAAACTAACCGCAAATGGTTAAAAATGAAAGTCATCTATAAGATGGGATTTTCATTTCAAATGCCTTTCTGTGGCGGGGTCTTTCTTAATACTTAACCTCACTACACGGTAACTAGGCAGCATACAACTTCAGAGGGTGAATACACACAAATGCACTAAGGCAAGGCTTTGATGATTAAAGACCCAAGCCCTGAATCACCTTCGGACCTGTCCCCATGCTAACCAAGGACAAATTTTTCTCCCATTCTTCTACCATCTCCTGGATCTAAATATTGGATCTAGATATTTACAATAAAACACTAGATCTAAATATTTCCAAAATCCCCTGCCTTATTCCCCTTACTCACAAGACCCATGCCTGTATTTCAGGTATAATCTTTCTGGAAGCAGTTTATTTTTTTAAAGCTTTTATAGATTATTGGGAGGGAAGCAAGTCAAACTTTCTCACATTAGGTGGCTGAACAATTACATAGGACATTGTGAGACAAAAAAAAGAACGTACTTAAGGTTTTATGGGATTTAAAAGTAAAAACGGGAATTTTTTTTAACCTTAGAAAAAGAAGTAACATTCAGAAAGTCAGTATTTGTTATCAAATTTCAAAGAAAATATGGATTCTCTTAAATATATATATATATATATATATTCAAACAGCTATAGCCTTTGTGAAAAAGAAAGCCATCATATGATGCCAGAGTACAATGATAGCATAACTTCCTTCAGAATAAGAAATGAGAACTAAAAAATATGTTTACAGCTTCCACTTCACCACTTGATTAAACTGGGCTTCCTTACTATGCATGAGCATTAAGGCTGATAATCTTTCAACTTGTCCATCAAGTTTTTAACTTCATACCCAATGCTCCTGCTGGGTTGACTAAGGCACAAGGGAGCTCAAGTTACCTGCCCCAAGGTTAGACGAGATAAATTGATGCCTCACACTTGAATTAGAGAACATAGGAGCTTTCTGCCCTCTCTTTCACTATTCATCCTTGTGACTGTTTTGAAACAGGCCAGTGAAAGAGATGCCAGAAACTCTGGCAGCTGAATTAAACAAGCCTCTGCAGGAAGAAGCCTGTGGTATAAATTAGTACAAGAGGGGTTTGGAGAAAAGGGGGCCTCAGGGGGTCTAGTGACTGAAGCAACAGGAGTTTGGGATGATGAGCAGTTTTGTGAGTTGATTTGTATTTCCTAGGGTTATTGCAGCAGGACCCTGATAGACCATATGGTCTTGCCTTGACCCTTAAATCTCTGTATGCCCTTATAGCGGCAGCCTTCCCTGTTGCTGGCTTCTACTCCTTATTATTCTTGGCACTGACAGTCCTGATCATAGGGCAGTTCAATATCATAATCGAAAGCATCAGATAGAAACCATCTGGAAGAGCATCCAACTTTAACCTTGAGGGCTACTTGGAAATGACCTTCAGCTCCAGTGTCCCATCTTCATATGGAGTAATAGGTTATTTAGAGCGTGCTTCCAAAAGTGTCAGGGTCTGGTGATTTCTCAACTACAGTAGAGATTGGCATTTAACCATTAAGTCTTACTATGTATAGAATGTATTTTTTTAAACCATCTGTTTAGTGCCAAGTTACCAGTTACTTGCACGACAGGGATGCAATAAACAAAGGCCAAAAAGGTAACAAAACTCACTGTAGGTTACTAAGGGGGATGAGCACAAAGGCACCACCTGCAATAAATCCATCAGCAGATCATTTTAGCTGAGGAGGGGTAGTTAAACATTTCAGTGATTCTCTTTCTGGAGTATGAATGCAGAAAAAAAGGAGTAGAAGAGATGAGAATTGGAGCATGAATAAGTAACCTCATGATTTTCTTTATTCTGAGATATTTCAAGCTTTCCAATTGAGGTTAACATGGAATAAAATTATAACAATTTATATTTGCCTCATGTCTTGTATGTAAAGTTTTCACCATCCTTTATAATTGTTAATTGATGAAGTATCATAGCCTTACTATGAGGAGTGAAGTGGAAATGTGATTCTCCAGAATAGAAGCCAAAGAAAAATCACAGAATATAAAGTCTGAGCTCTGTTTTATGGTTCCCTGAATTAACTACCTGACAAGGATTCCTCCTTGAAGACATCATATCTATTTCAAGGTGACCCTATTCAGTACAGAGTCTTTTTCCCCCTTTTGCTTTTAGACAGAAGAGTTAAATCTCATGTCTGTTTAACACCGCGTGAGCGAAGAGCTAAAGCTGCCTCTTCCTCTTGTAAATGAAGCATAACTGTGCTCAGTTAGGCAGGATTATGAAGGCTCTTGCATCAGCCAGAAATCTTCTCTCAGGTCTGTGGATTAGACCCATGCTGTCCAGAGAGGGATGGGATTCCACCTGGGGTATGGCAAAAAAAGTATTTTGCCATATGCAGATCCCTGCTACCTATACGTTTCCATCATGCCCAGTGCTAAAACCAAAGCACTAGGAGTACATTTCCTCATCTGATACTAAAGAGAGCAGCACAACATTACTACGGGGAAAATATCTTCTTGTTCTGAAGGAAACTTGCTGAATGTGACCATGCTCTAGAGAATTCCCAGTCACCCCAAATTTCAAGATTTTCCCAAGAGAATAGCTCCTACTTACTTCTCACTTTGATCTGCAAAGGACAGACCAGCTTACTGGGGCAAATCAGAATCCTAGGAAGCAGCAGATACACTTGAAGACAGTGTGTTATGAGGAACCAAGTTTCTTTTCTTTTAGTCATTGGGTACCAAATTTAGAAACCTGACATCCTGCCCAGCTGAAATGAGAAACATCAGTTGGGGCTTTATTATAACAATCTACCTTTTCCTTGTTCTATGGAGACATGAGATAAGGACCCAGGGCAAATTAGAGAAATTCAACGGAAGCATAAAGGTAAAAGAAAGTTGGAATGATGAGTGGGTGGGGGTGGGGATACAGACCGATGAGGAATCAGAGAGACAGAGGCACACAGAGAAGTGACATATGATGACACATACTCTTTTCACAGCCTGCAGCTCCCTTCTAGGAAGGAGTCCAACATAAATTCTTCTACTCAGCAGTGCCCAGATAGACCCAAAAGAAAACAAAAAGAGGATTAATCTAGGCATTGCAGGTGCCCCTCAGCCACTCTTCTAATACCAACCTAGTACTGAGGGTTTGATTTGAGGAGGGCTTTGCCGGTAGCTAAAATATCAACCACAGGATCTCACCCCCCTTCCCACCCCACCACATTTCACTTTATTTCTATCAAGCGGTGCTTCTGATTGCCTCAGTCTGGAGGGTTGGCAGCGGCACATTAACCTGCCCGATCTCAGTGAGAGACGTGGGCTGCCAACGTGGCTATCAAAGGACATATTCTGTATTCTCAGGTTCCTGGAGACTCAAACAAAAAGCAGCACTAGAAAAAGGCGCAGCCTCATAGTGGCATTTTCATGCCTCACAATTAACCTTCACGTTGGTAAACAGGAAGTGAGCTTTACATAGAAATCTATTCCTCTCCCAGACAGCAGAAGTTTCTTCACTTTTTTCAAAACAGGTGGAAACACAGCACAAGTCACAAAGGACACATTACTCATCTTCTCTTACTTCCCTAACTGCTCTCTATTATTGTCTTTCTTCTTATCTCCTCAGTGTAATCATCCTTCTTGACCAGATTTTTTTCTTTCTTTCTCACCTTCGTCTTAGACAATTCCCCAAAGTCTGAGCACTCTCAGCGACAGCTCCATCAACAACCATTACTGGGGTTTTGAATAGAGAGGCTGCTGGACAAGCACACAAGCGAGTTTGGTTAAGAATATGCAAGAATATGAATAACACTACTACTCTTTGGCCAACGTCCCAGGGCCTAAAGAGTCAAGGTATTTTGATACGCAAAAGTGAAAATTTAAGACTTCTACATTAACCTTGTATAATTCCAGCAACATTACTGTTTGTTACTTGTCCTTCCTTCTCAAAGAGAACCAATGACCTCAGTAGGGTGATGTCTTGACTTGCAAGTGAATGGGATTTTAGTGAGGCAGAGCTATGCAAAGTCATCAGCCTCACTCCTCCAGGGTTACCTGAGTCGAGTGGCAAGACATAGTTTAGGATATCTGGTGATAACCCAGGATGCAATGGGAGGCCTTGACCTATTTAAACTAAATTCTTTCCCAAGTCTCAGTTCCATATTTAATTATCAAGGCCCTCTTTTAAAGTGGGTTACATTTAGAGCCCTAAGCAGACTCATTTGTTTGCATTTCTCTTATGCCTCATCAAGATGTGTTGGTGATCTTGAGTTGTCAAAGGCTATGCCAACTTAGCAAACCCTCTGACAGATCTGATGAAGTAGAAACATTCCTGATAGGGTACAGTGTGTGTGCAATAGACTGTATGTGTAGCTTGTCATCTGAGGACCACTCTAGCTAAGTGCAGAGAGCTTCATTATTAGAAGCCTGACATTCTCCCCAGGAGATATGAGAAGAAACACTAACTGGGATTCCATTAAGGAAGTATGTTGTTACAACATTCTGTGCAGAGATGAGATAAGAATCGAGGGCAAATAGAGACAAGGGAACAAAGCAAAGAGAATAGTAAAAGAAGTGAAAAATCATGAGGCTAGGGAGAATAGTAGAGACCTACGCAAGATCAGAGACAGAGACAGAAAAAAGAAAGAGAAACACATGGAGAAGTGGCATGTGATGACATACTTCTGACCAAGAGCTAAGTGTGCAAGGATGCATCATTGACTGGAGCTATCCAGTCCTGAAATATAACACACTCAAGACAGGTTTGGAAAGCATGCTCCTGCGTAACTGTAACTGAGGCAGAAGACGTAAAGAGGTGATCTGAAACCATTGTCCTAAGCTTAGCCATGGTTTTTGTTGTCGTTTGGTGGTGGTTCGGGTGCTGCTTCTGTTACTTCTGTTGTTATAGCTATTTAGGAAAATCACCCAATAAGGCAAGGAAGGATTATGATTTGTGATACCAGAAATACTCAACCTTATGAAATCACTAATCTTTGGAATACTGAAGAAATGCATTTTATTCTAAATGAGCACTTTCCACTGGTTGCCTGAAACACCCAACAGCTAATAGAAATATATATGAAGCCAATGTCAGTCTCTGAAATTCCTTCCACTTCTCATTGCTCTCTGAATATCCTCATAAAAAGCATTTCCTTCCCCTGGTTTACAACATTCAATTATTACTCCAATTCTATTTAATTTAACAAATATATATTAAGAATCAGCTGTGTACAAGGCACTGTGCTAAGATCTGGAGACAAAAATCAAATGGTCCCTGCATAGAAGAAACTTCCATTCTACTTGGAGTCAACCCCAGACACTCACTGGTACCCTATTATTGCAAAGGCACGAAATCACTGAGCAAAATACAACAGTGTAGCTTAGTTACCTGACAGGATCAAATTTAATAATAATTAACAAGCAGAAAAAATAGGTAGAGGTGGAAACGAACAAACCATTTCAAGTCCAGGCTCCATATTTAGCAATTCTGAGTTTTCTATTTGATCCCAGTGGTAAAATCATTTGATGACCTTGAATAGTCTCTCTTCAAAATGAAGAGGAGGAAGAATATCATAGAAAAGAGACCTGTTCTCAGAGCCTGGTAGGCCTTGATTTAAGTTCTTCTTCTCACACATATTGGCTGTGTGTTCCTGCACAAGTCATTTAACAGTTCATTGCCTTATAAATCGCTAAGACTCTAATTTGCAGAACAGCTGCACTAGTAGGTGGAATTTTCTCGCTGGGAATTTCTCATACTAATGAACTCCAAAGTATACATGGAACAAAAATTTTTAAAACGGCAGGAATATATGCTACCTATATCCCTTAGATAGTCTCTCTGTCTCTCTCTTTGTCTCTGTCTCTGTCTCTCTCTCTTTCTCATACATACACATGTATACATATGTTACACTATATATATATATATGTGATATATATATATATATATAAATGTATGGAGAGAGTTGTTCAAATACACACACACACATACACACACACACACACACACATATTTGTACAACTCAGCTTCCTGGTAGAGTAGCTAGGAGTAAACATGGAGCTGGCTTTAAAAATATAATTGTTCTTCAGTTCTAATCCATCACTGATTGAAAGGTTACTAAAGAGTTAATTTAATCAGCAAGTGCACTGAGTGAGCAAGGATAAATAGTTAACTGGAATATAAGTCCTGAAACAAATTGCACAAGTCAGGTTTGGAAAGCATGTTGATGAGTGATCTGTAGTCGAAACGGAAGACTTAAAAGGGCTGATTTGAGGCTTTCAAAGCTCCTTGTGGTTGGAGTTTTGCTTGATGACATTGTAGGTTTGCTTGCTTATTGAGTCTGATTATTTGCATTGCGTGATTATAAGGTATATCACTCCCAGAATTGATTTGATGTGTTGTGATTGCAACAGCTTTTTGTTATGTGACCTGATAACCGATGGGTTCAAGTGAACTTATCTGTCCATATTATCTATTCATCTTCCTTCAATAACCACTGGATGCAAACTTACCCGCACACACAACAGAATAACAATGACAATTTGTACTCATGCAACATCCTTCACAGAGGCATTACTAGCATTTTATTACCATTATTCCCCCTCACAGAAACAGACCACTAGTCAGGCTCCACTGCAGCTTCTCATTTAGTGCCACCAGGGACATTTTGTCACAAAAATTCCCATCAGTATTAATGTTATTTCTTCATCCTTGTCCCATACATACTCAAAATAGACCCACCCCTTATTCCCTGTTCTTGTCTTGCCCTCATCCATCATGTTACCTTTGTTCATTCTGCCCCCTTGTGCCTTGAATGAACTCATATCTTCCCCAGTTTTATTTGTTGAAACTCCCCATCCTTCTATTTCTCTAAGACCTAGCCAAGGAGATGTAGTCTCCTCTAGAAAGACTACCTTGGACACATTTCTCCCCCTCTGCCCCTTTCCTCCACACACACTAGATGAAAGTGACATCTTTCTCCTCAGATTTTCTATAGCATATTCTATGCTTATATCATGATTAATTGTGTATGTGTTACTTCTATTAGATTATAAGCTCTGAGAACAAGGTCTGTGCTGTATGTAGTTTAGTGAAGTGTATAGTCCTTTACTCATAGTGAAAGCTGAAAACATGTTTGTTCAATTTATTTTGCCGTCATTGAATAACTCAGGGGACAGTAAGCTTAGAGATAAAAAAAAAATTAGCAAGGGATACAATAATTATCGGGAGGTAGTTGATTAGATGTTTAGACTTAGAAGGATTAGATTTCCCACTCCTCCTCATCCCTCCCTCCCCAACGCTCAGAGCTTGGAACTACCAGCAAAGGCTGATTTCAGTTCAACAGTGGGAAACATTCTTACAATTACAGTTCCCCCACAGTGGCATGGGCTGGCTGAGGCTATGGAATCCTCTTTACAGAAGGGTTCCTATTCAGTTTTGGGTTTGTCAGTCTTTGAGATCATGTCCAACTCAAAGATTCCATGATACTTATATAGGTGATATCAGGTCTCATATAAACTCTTTGAAGGCACATACTCTCCTGTGATGAGTTGTGAAATTAGGCACCTGACCTGGAATCAGGAAGGTGTAAGTTCAAAGCTGACCTCAGATACTTACTAATTATGTGACCCTTTTTACCCCAGTTTCCTCCTCTTTAAAATGAGTACTCTAGTATCTTTGCCAAGAAAAAACCTAAATGGGGTCATGGAGAATTGGACATGACTAAAATGATGGAACAACAATAAATTAATAGACAAAATGGTCTATTGTATATTTTAAAGATCACAGGCTCCTCAGAGCACAGATTTAGAGGTGGAATTACTTTGGGGGTTATGCTAGGTAAGCTAAGAAGCTATTATAAATCCAGGTTTCTTAATGAGACAAAGTACTGTACAAGCAAGGAGTTATAAAAGAATAAGTTCATTTGGCTTTTAAGGATACAAGTATTAGTTACAAAATAAAGATAGATGTGGAGAACTCTGGTTCTGGTTTTAATCCTGATTCAGTTAAATCGATGACTTCTTACTTTTTCCTCCCTCCCCCCTCCCAGAGATGATCTTCAACATCATAGCTGGTGATTGGTACAGGCCTGTGTGGTGTGGGAAACATCACATCTGAGTATCTTGCTTCTGAATTAGGAAGTTATGTAAATTTAGGGGTCTACCCCACACTATGTCACTAGTGCAAAATCTTTAGTTATGCCTGAAACAAACAAAAACCTTTATGATACTTGTGTGTGTGTGTGTGTGTGTGTGTGTGTGTGTGTGTGTGTGAATATTGGTCAGCATCCCCTAACTTCCAATGGTTTGTACATCTAGGTTCTGAGTAGCATGAATAACAAATCTCTTAAGTAGTCTTGTGTATACAAATTTGAACTATTCTAAGTTATGATTATGTAAAATACAATAATTAAAAATGGAAATACACAGTGCAAATTCAAATAATGAGACTACTTAACGGAATGCATAATCCACACTAATCGGGACTTAAATATTAATCTATCTATTCTATAAACTATGAACTTCATCTTGGAAATCTTGTCCTCATCACAGCCTAGGAACACTTCCCTTGAAATCCTAATTCCCTGCTTAGACCTGCTTCTTTCCTTATTATGTATACAAGCCTAACTAAGCTTACCACAGAGGTTATGAAAAGTTTCTTTTCTTATTACTCAAACTGAAGACTTTACCTATGAGGAAAAAGAAAAATCACATGGGTCACCTGAACAACATGCCTGTTGACTGGCAGGTCATCTAGGCTCCAGAAACTGATTAGATGCAATGAGCTTCTCCCCTATTTCTGTCAAGAGCAGCACTCATGTGGCCATTTAAAGTTTCATGAAAGTATGACTTGTCTCTCCAACTAAATGGTAAGTTCTTTGAGGACAGCAACATTGCCTTATACAGTGTACTCACTAAGTTTTCATTGATGATTTCCTACACTCTCAGAAGGGGGGACCTATTAGCAATGAAGTCAGTTCATGAAAAGTCTACTGTAAGGATCCCTGATTGTTCTATTTTAGTCTCCCTAACAACTGCCTATGTTAGTTTTTTTCTTTCTCTGATATGACACCCCCACAAATCAAGGTTAAAGCCAACTAAAGCAGTTAACTCTGGGTGCTGCACCTGACTCAGCTCTAGGAGCAAATAAGTATTTAAGGAATACCTTTGATAATACTAGCACAAGGTATTTCATGCATATTATCTCATTTGACTCTCTCAACAACCCTGTGAGGCAAGCAGTGTTACTATTATTGCAATTATATAGATGAGTGAACAAAGGCTCAGAAAGGTTAAATGATTTGTCCGAGGAAACCCAGTTAGCTAGTGGCAGATCCAGGATTTGAACCCAAGCTTTCTCCAGGCAAAGTCCCACATTGCCCCAGTGATGGTGGATAAGATGATACATTGAACTCCAAGGTGAATATGGTAGTAAGTCTACGGTTACCTAGGGAAAGGGGGTCCAGGGCACATCCAGTCATCCCAATGTTCATGCCAGCTACCCTGCTGAGTTATTAATATATGAACTTTGCCACTACTCTCCTATGCTGCCTGCTGATTTTTATACTATGTTGCATAATTAATCTGTCAACATTCAGTGACAAGGTATAAATATTAATAATACGATCACACAGTTAGCTGCTCCCTTTAAAAATTCAGCTCCAAGGAGATAAATCGTTCATTTAATCTTCTTGAGTTTTGAAAAGAAAGGGATGGGAAAAAAGATAAAGGGGGTCTGGGCTAGAAGGTTGTAGACTGATTTGCAAAGGAATCTTACTTGCTTGTAGCTGGGCCCACCTTCATGCTCACAGATGTGTTATTAAGGACATTTCATTTCCCAGCCTTACACACCTAGCTAACATTTGATCTTCTTACTGAAGAGACAGAGATACCTTCCTTCTTTTTCTCTTGATAATACTTTTTCTCTGGATTCAGAAGAAGGGACAACAATGTCTAGGAGGTTTCTAATATAACAAGTCCTTTTTCATCAAAGAAGATAGGCAATAATTTGCTGGGATTTACAGGGAACCAGTAACCCTAAGGTGAGTCAGGAAGATGGCTCAGTGGATAAAATGCCAAGTGACTTCCCTATAGTCAGGGAAAACCTGAGTTCAAATCCAGCCTCAGACAATTCCTGACTGTATGACCTCGGGCATGTCACTTAACCTCTGTTTGCCTTAATCCACTGAAAGGAGAACTGGCAAACCAGACATGGTCCATAGGGTCATGAAGACTTGAACATGACTGTATGACTGAACAAATAGCCTTAAGATGCAAAAGTCCCAGGGTCTGTGGGTGCTTACTGTCACAGCCTAACCTTTTTCAAAGGGGCAACCACCAGCACAGTGTACTAGAAAGAACAATGAACTTGGAGCCAAAAAACCAAGATTCTGCCACTTAACATCTCTGGTACAGAGGCAAGCCACTTAATCTTTGGACCTTGGTCCTTTTAGCTCTAAAATAAATAGAGTAATACACATTCTGTCTACCTCATAAGGTCCTTAAGAAAACTCTTTATAAATAACATAGCACTACATAAGGATGAATTGTCATTTGTTGTTAAATAACAGCTGGTCAATCTCTCTTTTGATGACTTTATTGGCTTCTAAAAGCTGATCTCTTCCAAGAATTACCTCTTGGATTGCCTGTGTAGGAGTCAGTGACTTTTTCAGTTGGGGCTCTCGTAACTGCTCTTTTCATTATTGTGACAGTCCTGTTTTCTACTCCAGTTGTGCCTCCCAGAGTTCTTTCCCCCTCTAAGTTTAACCGTACTCAGCACTCATATGTATTTGATATTTCACATTTATGGCCTAAGTGCATTTGGTTTTGCTATTCTTTCTTGTTCATATGTGATGTGTGAACATCAAATGAGAAGTCCATAAGCTACAAATGAAAATCAGTCCCTTCCCTTTACATAGCTTCTTCTGTTACCTATACTAGCTTGTCCAGGTAATGAGAATTCTATTTCTAAAGTGGTATACAAATAGAATTATAGGATTTTTATCAGCTGAATTATAATGTAGAGATAATTTAGCTCAACATATCTTAATCTGAGGTCCATGGACTCTCCAAAGGGTGTGTGGGTAGCTTTCAGGGGGTCCATGAACTTGCATGGGAAAAATGTTACATAGTTCTTTTAACTAACCTTCAGTTTCCTCTGTAATCCTATGTATTTATGCAATTATAAATATCATTTAGAAAAGAGACCCAGAGTCATTGCTAGATTATCAGAAGGGTCCATGACAAAATAACATTAGGAATTCGTGATCTAGTTGAACCAAGCCATTTTATGTGCTCTCAATTCCCCAAATTCAAACTTTTAAGCTTCCCGACTATCCATTGTTTTTGGGTAGTTATTCATGACTACTCAGAGCCCAATGTTTTTTGCATGTCATAGATAGGAAGAGAAGGGAAGGAACAAACATTTAAGTACCTACTTTGTTCCAGGCACTATAGACTAAGTGCTTCACAAATATTATCTTATTTGATCCTAACAACTACACTGTGAGAGTAGTGCTAATATTTTACAGTTGAGGAAACTAAGACAAACAAAGTGACTTGAGGTCAAATTTGAACTCGTCTTTCTGACTCCAAGACTAATGTACTAACCATCTGGATGAGCTTCAGTCCATTTTTAGGGAAAGATCATCAAGTATTGATTTGATGAGATCCCCAAACTTATACCCTGGGTAATGGAGAAAGAAGAAATTGATCCTGTCCTCCAAGATCATAGGACCTGTAAGAGTGAGAGCCCTGGATGAATCATATTATAGTCACAAGGTGCTTAGGGGATAACTTTGTGGTGCTACTACTTCTTCTTCTCTTTTCCACATCAGCCTTAATCTTGTTTTAGATTTGCTCCCTGGAGCCCTATTCTACTGCTAACAACACCCCTAAAATGAGGGGCTCTTATCTTTGGATCTATGAACTTAAAATATTTAAATAACATATTTCAATGTAATTGACTTTCTTTCTAACCCTACATATTTTATATTGTATATTTAAAAATAACATCACTCAGGTGGAATGGTAGATGGAATCAGGAAGACTCAATTTCCTTAGTTCAAATCTGGCATTTACTAGCTGTATGACCTTGGGCAAGTCACTTAACCCTGACAGCTTCAGTTTCCTCATTTATAAAATTTGCCAGAGAAGAAAAACCCCAAATGGGGTCGCAAAGAATCAGACAGGACTGAAAATGACCTAACAATGACAAAACAGCAAAAACAATATTAGAAGACAGAGTTTATAGATGTTACCAATTTGCTAAAAGTAGTTAAAAACACCAATCTCAGTGGCAGTTTAGCACAGTGAATACCGGACTTGGAGCCAGGAAGACCTCAGGTTTTAATCCTTCCTTTGGACCTTACTAGCTGTGTGACCTTGAGTAAATCACTTACCTCTATGAACTTTACTTATTTGTAAAATGGAGAGATTGGACTGTGCGGTCTCCAAGGTCCTTTCTATATTATAGTCTCAGAATTCTTCACCTTATACTCCTCTCTTATAGAAATGTGGATCCTATAGGAAAACATAGCATCCCTGCCTACCCTTTCCAATATTGAGTACACATACTCCCAAACTCCCTCATCCCACATTCCAACACACTGGGCCAGGAAAAGGGAGTAGTCACACTCCTTTTTCTTATATTCAGACCTATTCTCTGTCACTGTTACTATGTAACCTCTCTTTAATAACCTGGTTCCAGATCACTCTTCCTCTGGCTTAAAACCTTCCTCTCCATCCCAACCCTTGCCATGATACTTGAAAACTTTAAAATGCGTATGAGTCACATATCCCACTCCATCCCCATGTTTTTGCCTCCAAATTCATTAACCTCTTTCTCACTTTCCATTATCAGATGTCCCCATTAACCGAACTTCAGTTAAATATAGCAATGCATTAGAATACCATTGATTCCTCTATAACTTCTCTAACTATAGTTCTAGAGCTCTGGATTTCACCTCTATGACCAAAACCTTAAATGCTTCATCTTTTCTTCTTCCTAGTTTCTCCTAAACTTATTCAGGGTATCCCTATGACTTCTAGTTAGCCTGCTTCACAACTCTCTTGCCTGTTTCTCACTTTTCTTCCATCTTGACTTTGTAGTTGATCAATTCAACTCTACATTGATTGATCAAGAAAATGATCCAACTCAGTCCCAAAGAATCATGATAAAAAAAAACGCTAGCTATCTGAGGAGAGAGATATGATGAATTCTAAGAACATACTGAAGCACAGTTTTTAAATTTTCTTTTTTTCTTTATTTTTTGTTTATTTTCTTTTACAACATGGCTGATATGGAAATATGTTTTACATGACTTTACATAATATATTGTTTATCTTAAGGAGTCGGGGGGTGAGAGGAAGGGATGGAATTTTAAAAATGAATGTTAAAAGTTAAATGTAATTGGGAAATTTTAATGAAATAATAAAAATATATTAAAAAAAACAATAACAAACCTGTCCATTGACCTCAATACCTGACTCCTTTGTCCCTAACCATTCAGGAATTACCAAATCCCAGTTTTGGGCTACATCTACTATTCACTTTTTCTGTTTCTATTTGAATGCTGCTAAAGGAAGTCATTCAGTCTTTCTTAAATGAGACATAAGGGATTTTTTTTATTCCTTTAAGATTAACTATCACCCATGAAAAAGTGGCTGTTGCAAATCTTTTCTTTCCCCAAATCTCCTATGCCAATTTTTCCCCTTCATTCTTAGGAAAGGATCTTACCTATTAACTTAATGAAAAATGAGGTCATTCATCTTCTCTCTGTTCTGTATCTCAAAACTCCTCTAAGTCAGCCCTGTCCCGATTTCCCCCTTACCTACTTTGCTCCAATCCCAACAAAATTATGTCCATTTTCCTTGCCAAGGCTACCCTCTTTACTCTTATCTTGTGTCCTGTCTCCTACCACCTCCTGCAAGAGCTTTCCCCCTTGATTATCTTGTCTCCTCCATTTTCAGTCTCTTCTTTTCCACCAGCTGCATCCTCATTACCTACAAATATAGCAAATCTCTCCCATCCTTCAACATTCTGCATTTGGCTCCATTATCCCCTAAAGCTATCGTCTAATAACTTTTCTCCCACTTAGAGCAAACTCCTTTTTGGAGGGGGGCTTTCTATTTCCTTTCCAGCTACTTCTTCTCTTACACTCATTTTGCCACCTTTTTAAAATCTATCTTCTAAAAGTACTACTCCCCTGGAATAATATATTAAATGTTATAGCTAATTTTCTTTTCTCCATTCTCATCCTTCTTTACCTCTTGGACGTTTTTGATTATTGACTATTCTCTCTTCCTGTATATTATTTCCCTGTGTTCTCATAACATTCCTCTCCCCTGGTTCTCCTTTCCCCATCTGATTATTCTTTCTGGAGTCCCTTTGTGGAATCATCATTCATGTCTTTCTTTGCAAGTGTAGGTAGATTCTTCTCATCTCTTTGCACAGTATCTTTCTTGGTAATCTTACTAGCTTCCATGGATATCACCTCTATGCAGAGAACTAGCAAAGAATCTATATCCAGACCTTATCTCTCTTCTGAGCTCCAATCTGGTATCACCATTTGTTACCCATTTCCTTCTGGATGTCCTATGGACATCTGAAATGCCCAAATCAAAATTTATTATCTATCCCTCTAAACCTGTCCTTTCTAGTCATTTCCTTGTTTCTATAGAGGGCACCAATATCCTTCCAGTCACCCAGATTCACAACCTCAAGATCATCTTCCACTCTTTCCTTTCCTTTCACTACCCTTTTCCATGAGTTGCCAAATCTTTTAAATTCTAGTTCCATAATCCTCATTTTTAATAAAATAGAGAAAAATGATCTTTTCTCATAGAAAAAAGGATAGTTTTTTCTCTACTCACACAGGTACCACTGCTTCCAGACTCCCTCATGTCTCACCTAGACTGTAGCAGCAGCCTACTAATGATCTTCCTATTTCCAATCTTTCTCCTTTCAGATCTGTCCTCTATATAGTTGCCAACATTATCTTACTGAAGCATATATCTAATAATGTCACTGCCCTGGTTAAGAATCTTTAGGAGCCTTCTAATGTGTGTTGGATAACATGCAGATTACTTGGTTTGGCATTTAAAATAGAACATTCATAGAATGACTTAGCCTACCATTCCAAATTAATTTCATATTTATTCTTTTCACATACTCTACTTTTAAACCTAACTGCCTACTTCTTACCTTCCATCTCTATAGCTTTGTACAGGCTATTATTCTATTCCTGGGATGTTCTCCCACCTCACCTCCACCCCATATAATTCTTTTCTCTCAAGGTACCATCTGTCATATGAGGAAGGCCTATCCTAATCTCCATCCTACCTCCAGATGTTATTACTAATAATCCCTCCTACTGATATTAATTTTGTCTCCTTTGAATATTATTGTTCAGTTGTGTCTGACTCTATATGACAGTATGCCTTTACTGTCCATGGGGTTTTCTTGGCAAAGATACTGGAGTGTTTTGCCATTTCTTTCTCCAGTGGATTAAGTCGAACAGAAGTTAAGTGACTCGCCCAAGGTCGCACAGCTAGTAAATGCCCAAGGCTGATTTTGAACTCAGATCTTCCTAACTCCAGACCCAGTGCTCAATCTCCTGATCCTAGCTG
Organism: Potorous gilbertii; assembly: GCA_028658325.1. Classification (NCBI taxonomy): domain Eukaryota; kingdom Metazoa; phylum Chordata; class Mammalia; order Diprotodontia; family Potoroidae; genus Potorous; species Potorous gilbertii. Next base: position 162,091 of record JAQQSK010003843.1, read on the forward strand.
CCTTTGAGTATACTTTGTATTTATCAATCTACCTGTTATCCTGTATCAAATAGATTATAAGGGCTATGAGGTCAAGTATGCTTTTGTTTTTGTATTCTCTGTGTCTAGCAGTGTCTTGCACTTAATAGTTAACAAATGCCTATTAAATCAAATTGCATTGAATATTATGAGTCAGAGTCGCATAGAGGATGGAGCACTCATTGGCTATGGGATTTTCAGCAAGTCACATAACATCTCTGTGCTTCTCTTTCTTTATACAGAAAATGAGGAAGTTGGACATAGTAACCCCTAAGTTCTCTTTTCTCCCTAAGTCTAGGATTTTAGGAAAGGATGAAAAAATGTAGCCCCATTGAGGTCAACTACTTTGCCTAATTACACTTGTATATATTAGATAGTGAAACTAAAACTAGAATGCAGGTATTTGACTCCTGGTCCACTGTTCTTTCTACTATATTATATTTTATTAAGATACTGTTGGCTAGAAAGAATAAATACACCTTTTAAAAGAACTTATTCTGTTTTAATTAATCATAAATTGACCAAGCAGTATTTAACTGAATGATACACATTAGGATAAAATATGCCATGGTACAATATTCTCAAATGAAAAGATGTTATTATTGTTTCTTTGTAATTTTAACAAGAGACTGAGCAGCCTTCTCTCCACTTACAGTGACTGAAATAGACATCCTAAACACAGGCACTTAAGAAAAGCTTTTGGATGGGATGGGGCACATTGGTGGGACATTCACTTTCCCCTGAGACCCTATGGGAGGTTACCTACGTTGTCAATTTTTCACACAACAGACAATGAGGGATCTCTGTGCTACCCAGTATACTTCTCTACTTCTCTGGCTTTGAGCACTACAGAAACCTCTCCTGTGTGGTCCTTGACTCCACTGGAATGTTAATGAGGGCAAAACTCCCATCTCTGTAATACAAATAGAGAGAGATGGCAAATTCTTCCATCAACACTCCAGTCACTTTGTTTTACAGGGTACTGAAATGAAAGGGATACTTTAGATGAAAAGATTTGTTTAATGGTCTGATTAATTCATTCCAAACAGACAGAAACTGTTCTAAGCATCTCCTTTTGCTCTTAACCTTTTCAGGTTGTTTTTATGCAGGATGATTTCCTTTCTTCTTCCTTTTCTTTCCTTTTTTTTGATAGTTTAATTTAATATTCAGCAACTGCTGCTCTGAATCTGGTATAGATCATGTGGTATAGGAGAAAAACAGGGTCTGTGTGTATGTTCAAAGTCTAAAATCTAAACTCATCATCATTCTCATAAAGCCTTTATAATCAAGTAAATACTGCAGGTAGAGAATGGTAAATAGAGGAAGGGGGTTACCACCTTTGTGGCCCTTTCCTGTCATGGACAATTAGTTCATTCACCTGCTACAGTTTATTATATTAATTAGTGTTGGTTATAGATGCATGGGGACACCAGCTGGAGCAACACTGGGCTTCCCATCTCTCCCAAGGATTTGTGGTAGGGAATGAAGGTTAAGTAAGTCCTCTTTCCTTGTGATTACTTTGTTTATCTGGGGATATGGTCCTTAAGACTGAAAAATTCTGAGAGGGTGCATACGTAATAGGAAGAAGTTAGGATTTTAAAATTAGCCAGTGGGCCCCCTAAATCTAACATAATTAGATGATAGAAAACAGCAATGAAATTTTTAAAAATGGAAAACAAAGACCATACAGACTTCCTGGATTTGAGCTTATTTAGATCACTCATTGCTTTTCATCAATAAAAGAAACACCATCGGTTTGGCATGTGTTAGAGAGGCCATTCATTTAAAAAATAGCCTTTATTGAATATATCATCATCATCCTTATTATTATGGGCAGCTAGGTGGTGCAGTGGATGGAGAGCTAAATATTGAGCACTTCCTACATGCAACTCTTGTTCTCTTATATTAGAAGATAGTCATTCTGAGTCAAATTCACATGCGAAAGGAATACAGATAAGAACAGAATTATCAGACCATAGACTCCGAGGTTCAAAGGGGCACTGGAGATCATCTAGTTCAACCTTCTAGCTATGTAGGGATTTTCCATACAGCATCCCTAATAGGAGAAGTCTCCATTGAAATTATTTTCAGTCACAATGAACTTTCCACCAAAAGAGGTAACCCATTCATTTTGAGGAAGCTCTAATTTTTAGGAGGCTCTTCAAGTCAGTAACTGTTTATTAAACACTTCGTATGTCCCAGACATTGGACTAGGTATTTACATGCTTCTAGCCTGTAGAGCTTTTTTTCCCTCTGAATCCTGAGTCTGTCATCCTATGTGTTGGTTAGCCCTCCCAATTTGAGATAAAAGACAAATTTGGTAAGTGCACCTATCTTTTAGGGCAGCTATGTGCTGTAGTGTCTAGAGTCACGAAGACCTGAGTTCAAATCTAGCCTTGGACACTCATTAGCTGTGTGACCCTGAGCAAGTCACTTAACCCTGTTTGCCTCAGTTTCCTCATCTGTAAAATGAACTGGAAAAGGAAATGGCAAGCCGCTCCAGTATCTTTGCCAAGAAAACCCCAAATGGGGTCATGGAGAGTCAAACACAACTGAAATGAATGAACGACAATCTATCTTCTAATCATCAGCAGCAAAATATTTCAAAAGGTAAAAGACTGATGACAGAGTCCTATTACATCCCATATGAATCCATCATCTACATTTATATCAACTCCATTAATAATCCTCTGTAGCTATGGCTACCCAACCACTTATAAATCCATTGTATTGTGCAATTGTCTAGCTTCAATTCCTCCCTCTTTCCCACAAGTTTATCATAACTAACCTTTCACCACTTGCTGAGACCCAAATATATTGTCTTCAGCAATGTCTCTAGCATTTCTCTATCAAAATAAAGAATAAAATTAATTTTGTGTGACTTATCCTTATTTAAACTATGTTTACTCCTACTCTCGCTAGGAATTTTCATTTCCCTTTCTAAATACCTTTGTTTAGGATCTACTTTAAAACTTTGCCATGGATCCATGTACTATCTCACTTGATGATCTCATTAGTTTCCATGAGTTTATTACCCCTATGTAGATGATTCCCAGGACCACATATCCAGCCCTAGTTGCCTTCCTGAACATTTAGTCTCATTATCACTATGCGTTTTAAAAACCTCAGACTGGATGTTCCATAAGCATATCAAATTCCGTATGTTCACATCAGAACTTAATATCTTTCCCCACAATCCCTCCCCTCTTCTGAAATTCCCTCTTGCTATGAAATGACACCAGATCTTGTACTCAATTCCTCACTTTCACTCATTCCTCTTCTTCAATTATATTGACAAATCTTTCTGCTTTAATCCTCCCACCTCTCATATCTGTGTACTAAACAGTTCATCCTTACTGGTTAGAATAAAAATCTAATTTTAATAGAGAATGATTTGTGACATCATCAATTAAGAGACATAAAGGTCTTCCCTTCTGTAATATACTCTCTTCCATATTTTTATTCTTATTCAGTCTTTCAGTTGTGTCTGACCCTTCATGACCCTGTGCACCATAACATGCCAGTGCTATCCATGAGGTTTTCTTGGCAATGCTATTTTACTATTTCCTCCTCCAGTAGATTAAGGGAAACAGAGGTTAAATGATTTGCCCAGGGTCACACAGCTAGTAAACATCTGAGGTTGGACTTGAACTCGGGTCTGCCTAGCATTCAATCCATTAAACTATCTAGCTGCCCCTTTCCTCAAATAACAGATCAGGGAATTGAGACCTAGATAATTGAAGTTACTTCCTCCTGGTCACACAGATAGCAAAGTGCTAAGCTAGGTAGTATGTAACTAAGTGCTTTAATCAATTTAATTGTGTTCGGGCACACAATTGGCATGAAGAAAAGGGAGAATGAAGACAGAAATTTCATGTCTAGATTTGGTAGAGAAAGGAAAGCATCATTTTCTTCTTTGGTGAATCTGGAAAGGCTTTAAGGAAGAGTAAGTATTTAAATCGTTATTTGGAAGTGGGTTAAAGTGAACTATGGTTGGGAACATTATTTTTCTCTAAAGGCAAAATTTGCATCAAGGTTGGATTTAGAGGCTATTATTGAAATCTTTCTGAGACAACATATACTCAATTAAAACATATCAGGGGTTCTGCTATCAGGGATTGAAGCAGCATAAGAAGACAAGGTATATCTTTGCTTGTGCTGTGTTTTCCAGAAGAAAAGCAGCTGCTGAAATAATTAAGTCATTCAATTCTGAGGGTCCTGTCACGTCTGTAGTTTCTTCCCTGGCATCCCCGTGCTGTTCTGGCTCTGCAAATTTTTGAAATGGAAACTTTTATTTCCTCCTTAGATCAGAACCTTGGGACTGCTGTCTTCGAGAGATGGTGGTGACAAATAGGCTCATTTAATAAAAAGATGTGAATGAAGTGAGGGGGAGGAAGCAAATGCTCAGAGACTTAGGAGCTGCAGGTGCAGAGTTCCGGTTAGACTCATCTTTCACTGTCTTCAACAGGGTTTCCACGGATATAGTTAGGAAAGCTCCCTCCCTAGATGCCACCTTGAGTGTCATCCAGCCATTGACCAATGGAAACCCATTATGCTAATAAGGGCTAACTAGTCTGCACTTTTCATGAGTTCCTTTTTTTCTGTCTCTTTCTTCTCTCTTAGGTTGAGAATGGATGTTTCTCAGCAATTTGAATGACTTAGGCCATGATTCAAGTAGTGAGATGATAATGTTAGAGGGGGCATTGAATTATCCTAAGATGTGATATCACTTACACATGAGATCATGGTTCTGGCTTCTGTTCTCTTTCTTGCCCTCCTTATTAGTTATTGGTGAGATGGGAGACATAAAGTTCAAGTGACTTGCCAAGTTCAGCTCTGGCATCACTTAAGAATAATGAGAGTTCTCTCTCCTGTGCATACCTGTCGTTAGTATGGAAAACAAAACAAAACAAAAAGAGCTCTCAATACTCAATGAAAGCATATCAGGGTTCTGATAACATGTCCTGCACATTACATTTACAGCAATGGGCACAATGCAGGGTGGGGAGTAAAAAGAAAGATACCATCATCTGAAAAAAATGTATTAAAATCCTAGTTGCATCTGGAATCACACAGAGATAGTTTTAGAGACCTGATTTCTTACCTTGAAGATTCTCTAGTAAAATGAGTAGTTAAAGCAGAAGAACTAGATTGGAGAATAGTACTGCATTATCCTGTGCGAGATGCCAAAATGAGTCTGACAGCCAGTCTCCTTCATCCTCAGGAAACCAGGGCTCTTGGTGTTATGCACAACATACACCATTAACCCAACTATGTCATCAAACAATTTTTAGGTGAACTAGTTAGCTATTCAAGTCAGGCAGTTTGGTGAAGTGAAAAGGACATGGACATTGATGTCAGAGGGTCTGTGTTGGAGCCCCAGCTTTGACACCAGCTGTGTGACTATAGATATGTAAGCTCTTTGGATCTCAGGTTCCCCATACATAAAATGGGAATAGTAATATATTAATGATACATCTTGAACAACCTGACACAGAATCATTGTAAGAAAATCACACTGTGATCTATAAAACTCTAGACAAATATGAACTTTTATAATTACTGTTTAAGGGACTTGAGGGCAATTACTATTTTTGCCACTGCCTCCCTCACATTTGGAGGCAGATAGGTGGCTCAGTGGATGGAGCTCTGGGCTTGGAGTCAAGAATACTTGAGTTCAGATTCAGCCTCAGACACTTACTGTGTTACCCTGGACAATTCATTTAACTCTGTTGGCTGTAAGTCACTGGAGAAAGGAAAAGCAAACACTTCAGTATCTTTGCCGAGAGAACCCAATGGACCATAGGATACACAGGGTTATGAGGAGTCAGACACGACTGAACTACTGAACCACAGCAATCCTAGTACCTATCACAATGCCTGGTACATAGCAGAGGCCTGGTAATCGCTTGTTGAGTCATTGATTCTAAGGTAATTGTTGCAACTCTCTAGAACGAATGAAGAGATTCAGTCCAATTTTCATGGAATAAATGCAGATATCCACTGACCTACAGTAAATGCTTATTATCTGACCAAGATAACTGCAAATTAAAAAGGTTGAGGGCCATTTTCCTGCACACTGTTTAAATGCAAAATGTTTTAAATATTAAAAGAAAAACACAATTTATGCAATGGACCCTCTGAAAAATGTAGAATTTGTTCTCTGATAAAGGTGAAATATGTTCCTGTCTTGGATTTCTCCCCAAGACATTGCTCCTTCTCCTTTGATGTATACCTTTCATAGATTATTATACTTAAAAGATAAAAACTTTCAGCACCAATATGGCAGAATGAGGAAGGCATCCTCTGAAGCCCTTCAAAATTCCCCTCAAAACAACTAGAAAACTGCCTCAGAATTGGGCTAGGAGCTGTGAAGCAGTTTATGAACTGGGCAGGAAAGTGCTATCTCCCTTAGGTGGGAGGAAAGCAAGTTAGAGGAGCAGCAGAGGCAGCAACTTCATAGCAGGGGATCTGGGGCCAGGTGCTGAGCCTCGGGGCAATCCAGCAAGGAGGCTCCAACCTTCTGCAGATCAGCAGACCCCTGGGCAAGTGAACAATCTGTGCAGTGCAGCAAGGTCCCACCCCAGTGACCCCACCTCCAACATGAGCCACCAGTAAGGCTGTGACCCCATTGCTGAGCAATACGGAGGCCCCACTCTGGGGCTAGGCAACAGACACACCCCATCCCTGGGGCCTACCACTTAGAGAGACCCTATTTCTATAGCAAGGACTCCCCACCTTTGGAACAGGTCAACAACTTAATGCTACCCCCAGGGGAGCCCAACAGGGAGGTCACACCCTCCAGTACAAGCCAGAAGAGACACCTATCCTCCAGAGAAAACAAACGGCTAAGTCCTAAAGTCCAGCGAAAGCCAGCAGTAAGACCCACAGCCTCAGGAAAAAAACCTTGGGACAGTGCAGAACCAAAGCCCAATTCTCACATAAAAACACCAAGTCACACAAAAGGGCCCCAAAATGAGCAAAAATCAAGAAAAAAAGCTTAGCTATAGAAAGTTACTGTGGTAATAGGATTAAGGGATAAACTTTTAAGAGGACAATTCTGTCAAAATGGCTACAGGTGGAAGCCTCAAAGAAAAATGTAATTCAGTTTCAGACACAAAATGAATTTCTGGAAGAACTTTAAAGGTATTTAAAACAGCAAATAAGAGAAGTAGAAGAAAAAATGGGAAAAGAAATGAGAGTTAAAAAAAAGTCAATTGAGAGGGAAAAGATATACAAAAATTTACTGAGGAAAATGACTCCCTAAAAAATAAAATTGGTCAAATGGAAAAGGAAGTTCAAAATCTCACTGAAGAACATGATTGCTTAAAAAAATTAAAACTGCACAAGTGGAAACTATGGACTCTTTGAGACATCAAGGTAAAAAAAAATCCAAAAAGTAAACAAAAAAGCAATTGTGAAATTTCTTATTGGAAAAAAACTGCCCTAGAAAATAAATCCAGCAGAGATAATATGAGAATTGTTAAACTACCTAAAAGCCATGACAAAAAATGGGGGAGAGAGATGCTACGCAACATCTTTCAAGAAAATAAAACTGATATATTAGAACCAGAGGGCAAAATAGAAATTGCAAGAATCCACTTATCACCACCTGAAAGATATCCCAAAATGAAAACTCCCAGGAACATCATAGCCAAATTCCAGAGCTCATAGATTAAGCAGAAAGTACTGTAAGCAGCCAAAAAGAAACAATGCAAGTATCATGCAACTACAATCGATATTACACAGGATTTGACGACTTCCACATCAAAGAAGCAGAAGGCTTAGAAAATCCTATTCCAGAAGCCAAAAGAGTTAGGATTACAAGCAAGAATCACCTACCCAGCAAAATGGAACATAATCTTTCTGGGAGGAAATGGATATTTAATGAAATAGAGGACTTCCAAGCATTTCTAATGAAAATACCAGAGCTGAATAAAGAAATTCAACTTCCAAATACCTCAAAGAAAACATAAAAATATAAAAAAGAAACAAAAAAGAGAAAACATAAGATATTCAATAAGGTTAAGCTGTTTGTATTTCTATATGGCAAGATAATATTTCTAACTCTTCATAACTTAATTACTGCAAGTACCATTAGAAAGAGTATATGGAGACCAAGTGTGTGAACAAAAGGTGACTTTGATGTGATGATACAAAAAAATAAAGGGGTGAATAAGAAAATTGCACTGGAAGAAGGTGGGGGGGGTGTAATGGGGCAAATTATCCTATATACAAGAGAAAAAACCCTCCTGCAATAATGAAGGGGAAGATGGGGGGAGTGGGCAAAGCTTAAACCTTATCCTCATCCAAATTGGCTCCAAGTTGGAATAACATACACACTCAGTCGGATATAGAAATCTATCTTAGTCTATATTGAAGAAAAAGGGATGAGGATAACAAAGGAAAGGGAGGATTGATAAAAAGGAGGGTATATTGGAAAAGTGGTGATCAGATGTAAAAGAAAATCAGAAAAATCTTGTGAGGAGGGAAACAATGGAAGGCAAGAGAGGGGGAATAAACAAACAAAAAATAGCATGGAGGGAAATTCACTTAATTATCATAAGTATAAACGTGAATGGAATGAAATCAGTCATAAAACAGAAACAGATAGCAGAATGCATTTTTTTTTAAAAAGAATCCTGCAATATGTTGTTTACAAGAAACATTTAAAGCAGAAAGATACACACAAGGTGAAGATAAGGGGCTGGGGCAGAAACTATTATGCTTCATTTGAAGCAAAGAAAGCTGGGATAGCAATCATGATCTCAGACAACGCAAAAGAAAATATACATTTAATTAAAAGAGAGAAAGAAGGAAACTATTATTAGCTGAAAGTTACCATAGACAATGAAGTCAGATCAATACTAAACATATGCACCAAATAGAATATCATCTAAATTTTTGAAGAAGTTAAATGAATTATGGGCAGGGATAGATAATAAAACTATAACAGTGGGGGACCTCAACTCTCCCCCTTCAGAACTAGAAAAACATAACAAAAAGTTAGCAGTGTTGCACTAGAAATGTTAACTATATCAATAAGAGAAAAAAATAAATTAAAGAAATTAGAATAGGCGAAGAAGAAATAAAGCTATCACTCTTTGCAGATAATAAGATGTTATAATTATAAAATCCTAAGGAATCAATTAAAAATACTTGAAATTATTAACAACTTTTAGCTAAGTTGCAGGTGATAAAATAAATCTACATAAACCATCAGCATTTCTATGTATTACCAAAAAAATATAGCAGCAAGAGATAGAAAGAGAAATTACATTTAAAATAACTGTAGACAATAAAAAATACTTGGAAGTCTACCTGCCAAGGAAAAATCAGGATTGTTATGAACACATCTATAAAACATTTTTCACACAAATAAAGTTAGATCTAAACAATTGGAAAAATGTTAATTGCACACAAGAAGGCTGAACTAATATAATAAAAATAACATTTGTACTTTATAGAATATATTTGTTCAATGCCATACTAATCAAACTATCAAAAAATTATTTTACAGAGCTAGAAAAAAAATAACAAAATTCATCTGGAAGAACAAAAGTTCAAGTATATCAAGAAAATCAATGAAAGAAAAAAAGAAAGAAGGAAGTCTAGCTGTACCATATCTCAAACTGTATTATGAAGCAGTAATTGTCAAAATAATTTGGTATTGACTAAGAAATAGAGTGATGGATCATTGTAATAGATTAGGTACAAATTACATTATAGTAAATGACCATAGTAATATATGATAAGCGCAAAAGTCCAAGCTTTTAGAACAAAAGGTCACAATTAGACAAAATCTTCTGCAAAAGCAGTATGAAAGAAACCAGATATAGACCAAGATCTCACACTGTATACTAAGATAAGATCAAAATGGGCATATGATTTACACATAAAAGGTGATACCATAAGCAAATCAAGAGACATGGAATAGTTTATTATGTGAGATTTATGAATTAGAGAAGAATCTAGGACCTAAGAAGATATAGATAGCATTACAAAATGCAAAATAGATCATTTTGATTATATAACATTTAAAAAATGGTTTTGCATAAAAAAATGCAACCAAAATTTTAAGAAAAGCAGAGAACTGGGGAAAAATTGCAACAAATATCTCTGATAAAGGGCTCATTTCTCAAATATAAAGAGAACTGAATGATTCAAATTTACAAAATTACAAGTTATTCCCCAACTGATAAATGGTCAAATGATATGAACAGGTGGTTTTCAGACAAAAAACTCAAAGTTCTCCATGGTCTCTTCAGGGGGAAAAAACTCTTAATCACTATTGATCAGAAAAATGCAAATTAAAACTCTGAGATACTACCTCCTACCTATCAGAGTAACTAATGTGACAAAAAAAGGAAAATGTTGGATATTGGTGGGAGTGTGGAAAAACTAGGACACTAATGCATTGTTGGGGAAGTTGTAAACTGATCCAACCATTCTGGAGAGCAATTTGGAACTATGCCCAAAGGGCTAGAAAACTGCATACCCTTTAATCTAGTAATACTTTTGCTAGGTCTGTGTCCCAAAGACATCCAAAAAAAAAAAAAAAGAAGAAGCAGAGGTTGGATCTATTTGTACAAAAATATAGCATCTCTTTCTGTGGTAGATAAGAATTGGAAATCAAAGGATTGCCCATCAACTGAGGAAAGGCAAAACAATCTATAGTTTTTAATTGTAATGAAATATTATTGTAATGTAAGAAATGACAAGCAGAATGATTTCACAAAAACCTGGAAAGACTTACATGAACTGATGCATAGTGGACAGAACCAGGGAACATTGTACACAGTAACAACAATATTGTGTGATGAAGTATTGTAAAGGACTTAACTATTCTCAGAAATAAAGTGACCCCAAGACAATCCCAAAGTTCTCATGATAAAGTATATTATCTGCCTCCAGGAAAAGAACTGATATTGATTGAATACAGACTGAAGCATGCTATTTTTCACTTTTTTCTTTAATTTCTTTTATTGGAGTCTTCTTGTACAAAATAACTAATATGGAAATGTTTTACATAATTGCATATATATAACTTATATCTAATTGCTTACTGTCTCAAAGAGGGGGGTGGAGAGGGATGTATAGAATTTGGAACTCATAACTGTAAATTAAAATGTTTAAATTTTTTTTTAAATGAAGATCAGAAGCATTTAGCAAATTAATATTTATGAGGTTCAGGAAGGCCAGTTTGGATTGTTGGAAAGTCAGAAATCAATTCTGTTCAACAAGTATTCATTTAGCACCCACTATGAGATTATTTGAAAAAGCATAACATCTTGACACCTTGGCCTACATACAGTAAACTAATAAGGTTTTGAAGCAGCAATCCTACATGCCTTGTTTTTAAAATTAAGACTCATTATAAAAATTCATTTGCATACTAAACATGTGTTAAAAGTCCTTAAAAACAATTTGTTCTCCTAAATAAGTCAAATATGTCCCATGCTTTCAAATAAGACAATGTATTTATCGAGTGCTTTACAAACCATCATATATTTTATAAATGTTAGTAATTAATTTATTTACTCAGTAATTCACTTTAAAGAAAGGGGTATAAAAGTAAAGTTTAACATAGGCCAAGTAGAATTCCCACCAGTCCTAAAAAGCAGATTAGTCAGTCAGTCAATAAACATTTATTAAGCATCTATTATTTGCCAGGTACTATGCTAAGCACTTGGGTTACCAAAAATAAATAAAGGCAAAAGACAGACTTTGTTCTCATGGAACTCACAATCAAAGGGGGAGACAGCAATAAAAAAATAATTTTTAACAATCCATATATGGAATATGTATGTATGTGTTTGTCCTTTATTGCCAAAGAAGACCATGCCATCAGAGAAATAATGACATGACTTGCACTTGACTTTGTTTTGAGTGAGGGAGGGCTGTACAGGTCACCAGCTTCACTTCTCCTCCAGAGCCATCTAAATCCAGTGACCAGATATTCAT